>WNWK01059482.1:0-10177 GCA_009830355.1 Cherax destructor | reverse complement strand
TGTGGCTATAGGAGGGTGGGTGCAGGAGGAAAGAGGAGTGAGTGGTGGAATGAAGAGTAAAGGGTGTGATAAAAGAAAAATGTAGCTTATGAGAGGTTTTACAAAACAGAAGTGTTAGTAGAAGAGCAGAGTATTGGAGAGTAAAAGAAAGGTGAAGAGAGTGGTGAGGGGTGCAAAAGAAGGGGCGGATGAAAGAACGGGAGAGGCTCTGTCAAGAAATTTTGCTGAAAACAAGAAAAATTTTGGAGTGAGATAAACAAGGTAAGAAAGCCTAGGAACGAATGTATTTGTCAGTTAAAAACAGAGTAGGGAGTTAGTAGATGGGGAGCTGGAGGTATTGGGTAGATGGCGGGAATATTTTGAGGAACTTTTAAATGTTGATGAAAAGAGGAGGCGATAATTTCATGTACTGCCAGGGAGGTACAACATCGTTTAGGAGTGAAGAAGACAGGATGTGAGTGTGGGGGAGGTGCGGGGAGGCATTACGTAGAATGAAAGGGGGTAAAGCAGCAGGAATTGACGGAATCATGACAGAAATGTTAAAAGCAGGGGGATATAGTGCTGGAGTGGTTGGTATTTTGTTTAATAAATGTATGAAAGAGGGAAGGTACCTAGGGATTGGCAGCGACATGTATAGTTCCTTTATATAAAGGAAGGAAAAAAGAGAGTGTAAAAATTATAGGGGAATAAGTTTACTGAGTATACCAGGTAAAGTGTATGGAGGTTATTATTGAAAGAATTATAGGTAAGACAGAGAGTATTATTGCAGATGAGCAAGGAGGCTTTAGAATGGGTAGGGGATTTTAGATCAAGTGTTTACAGTGAAGCATATATGTGAACAGTATTTAGATAAAGGTAGAGAATTTTTTATTGCATTTATGGATTTAGAAAAGGCATATGATAGAGTGGATAGGGAGCAATGTGGCAAATGTTGCAAGTGTAGGAATAGGTAGTAAGTTACTGACTAGAGACTTCAACATCAACCTGGCCAACCAGATGACCAAACCAGTAACGATTTCATCAACAATATGAACAACAACTTCTCTACCAACAATAACCAAACCAACCAGGCTTACTTTAGACGAGTGCAACCATAATCGACCATATTGGACCAATATCCTAGCCCCCATTAAATCGGGATAATAACAGACAGCACCACAGACCACTACCCCACCTTCCTCTTAACAAACATTAGTAAAACCCCCCTAGAATACACCAAAGTTTCATTTAGACTCCATGACCAGGCATCAATAAATAACTACAGCAGAGCTAGAGATGGTTGACTGGGCTATAGAATTCTCAAATGCCAAGGTATCGATGATTGGGCAGACAACTTTCTTAACAAATTACATAGACTATACAACAAACATTGTCCATAAAAATGAAACATTACGAATAAACGGCTAGGCTGCCCATTAGCTAACTAACAGCTAACTAACAGCTTACTTAAAATCCATTAACAATGCCATGGTGTCAGTGGCTCTCCTTGCACTCAATTTACATTGTAACTACGATACCTATGTAATCTGCAATGAAATAAAATTTGTTTGTTTGTTTGTTTGTAATATAGACGGGATTCATACATGGAGTTTATTAAACACTATTCATCAGTTCTCACCAAACTAATAAAAAAGCCAAACAATTGTACTACTCCAGCAGATTCACTGAAACAAGAGGAGATATAAAGACATGGAAAACACCCCACAGATTATGGGCACCCACAAACTGAAAAACTAGGGATATTGTTCTAACTAAACCAAACAAAACATAACTATAGCCTATTGATACAGTAAACAAGATAAATGACTTCTTCTCAACCATAGGATCAAATATTGCCAGTAAAATCCCAGATACCAATGCCCGAGCAAGTGATTACCTAGATGGGAATTTCCCATCCTCCTTATATCTTGCACCTACTGAACCCACTGAAGTCACCATGATAATCAAGTCACTTAAAAATAAATCAGGGCATCTGTCTCAAGTTCCACCCTTAATATACAAACGAGCCACTCATGTCCTTTCATATCCTATTTCATTACTTTTTAACAAATTATTAGAAACTAGCACTTTCCCAACACTACTCAAAACAGCAAGGGTTACCAATACACAAAAGTGGTGACCCCACAGACGTAAACAACTATAGGCCTATATCAAATCTACCGTTGCTATCCAAAATCTTCGAGAAACTTGTGCACAAGAGATTATACTCGTTTATAACGACACAAAGCATACTCAACCCCTTCCAATTTGGCTTCAGGAAAAATAAAAGCACTAACGATGCAATAGTAAAAATGATAAGACCTGCTTTACACAGCACTCGAAAATAAGGAATATCCATTAGGACTTTTATTGACCTAAGGAAAGCTTTCGACACAGTAAACCACGGCATCCTACTCCACAAACTTGACCACTATGGAATAAGAGGTCATGCACTAGCATACTTCAAATCCTACCTCACTAATAAGTATCAGTCTACCTGGAGTCTACCTGGAGAGAATTCCAGGAGTCAACGCCCCCACGGCCCGGTCTGTGACCAGGCCTCCTGTTGGACCAGAGCCTGATCAACCAGGCTGTTACTGCTGGCCGCACACAGTCCAACGTACGAACCACAGCCCGGCTGATCAGGTACCGACTTGAGGTGCCTGTCCAGTGCCTGCTTGAAAACAGCCAGGGGTTTGTTGGTAATCCCCCTGATGTATGCTGGGAGGCAGTTGAACAATCTTGGGCCCCTGACACTTATTGTGTTGTCCCTCAACGTGCTAGTGGCACCCCTGCTCTTCATTGGGGGAATGTTACATTGCCTGCTGAGTCTTTTGCTTTCGTAGGGAGTGATTTTTGTGTGCAAGTTTGGTACTAAGCCCTTGAGAATTTTCCATGTGTATATAATAATGTATCTCTCCCGCCTGCGTTCTAGAGAGTACAGGTTTAGGAACTTCAAGCGTTCCCAGTAGTTGAGGTGGTTTATCGCACTTATGCGTGCGGTGAAGGTTCTCTGCACATTTTCAAGGTCAGCAATTTCACCCGCCTTGAAAGGTGCAGTTAGTGTGCAGCAATATTCCAGCCTAGATAGAACAAGTGATCTGTAAAGTGTCAACATGGGCTTGGCATCCCTGGTTTTGAAGGTTCTCATTATCCATCCTGTCATTTTTCGAGCAGATGCAATTGCTACTTTGTTATGGTCCTTGAAGGTGAGATCCTCTGACATGATCACTCCCAGGTCTTTGACATTAGTTTTCGCTCTATTGTGTGGTTTGAATTAGTTTTGTACTCCGATGAGATTTTAATTTCTTCACGTTTTCCGTATCTGAGTAATTGAAATTTCTCATCATTGAACTTCATATTGTTTTCTGCAGCCCATTTAAAGATTTGGTTTATGTCTGCTTGGAGTCTTGCAGTGTCTTCAACGGTGGACACTGTCATACAGATTCGGGTGTCATCTGCAAAGGAAGACACAGCACTGTGGCTTATATCCCTGTCAATGTCTGATATGAGGATGAGGAATAGGATGGGAGCAAGTACTGTGCCTTGTGGAACAGAGCTTTTCACAGTAGCTGCCTCAGACTTTACTCTGTTGACTACTACTCTTTGTGTTCTACATGTTAGGAAATTATAGATCCATCTGCCAACTTTTCCTGTTATTCCTTTATCCCGCATTTTGTGTGCTATTACACCATGGTCACACTTGTCAAAGGCTTTTGCAAAATCTGTGTATATAACATCTGCATTCTGTTTATCTTCTAGAGCATCCAGGACCTTGTCGTAGTGGTCCAGTGTCCATGCTCCCTCTCCACAGGATGTTAAAAGCATGTGATAGGGGCTTCTTGCAGTTCTTGATGAAATCTGTGCATGGGGATCAACAACGTTAAATCACCTTAGACCACTCATAACACAACAAAAGGCCGCAGTCAGAATGATAACAAATTCCCACTCTAGACAGCATACTCCACCAATATTCAAAAGTCTCAAACTACTCACCGTAAAGAACATTCATACTTACTCTTGTGCCTACTACATATATAAAACTTTACACTCTAATATAAACCCTCTGCTCAAAACTCTCCTCACCAACTTTAATAGGACCCATGACCACAACACACGACACAGATCACTTTTTGATATACCCCGTGTTCATATCAACCTATGTAAAAATTCTATGCACATAAAGGGCCCCAGAATCTGGAATTCATTACCAGTAAATATTAAGATAATCTTGTCTGAAAATCAATTTAAGACTCAACTCAAAAACCACCTACTCACCCAAACCTAAATGATCATGCTATAAACTACTTTGAAAAATGCTCATTGTTACTTTCCTATACGATAATCTCAATTTTTAATAATATGTTACTATTATGTTACCCCCTACTCATATTATAAGTTAATGTCAAAAATGCTCAATGTTATTTTCCTTAAGATAATCTCAATTCCATATTATCATTCAAGAATCTTAACACCTGTAACAATCTAAGATCTAATATCATTATATAATAATTTAAACAGTAAAATTTCATCATATTGTAATTTTGAAAATAATTTTTAACTAGAATAAACTCAATAAATTTCTCTAATATTAAGTACATAGTTTTTAAGGACTAGAATAAGCTGCCCCTAATGCAATGGCATGTCAGTGGCTCTCCTTGCACTCAATTTACATTGTAACTTCCGATACCCATGTAATCTGCAATGAAATAACACAGAGTTCCATGAGTCTGGGCCTGGAGCGGAGTGCATGGCCATGTCATTTATTGCCTTTTCGAAGTCATTTGGCGTCGTGGTGATGTCAGAAAAGCATGCGTCTGTCAAGTTCTGTGGCACTCTCATAAAAAAAATCATTTAGGTTTTCGATTTTCAGTCTGGTTAGTGGCTCGCTAAAAACTGAGTCATACTGGGATTTAAGTAACTCACTCATTTCCTTGCTGTTATCTGTGTAGGACCCATCCCGTTTAAGTAGGGGCCCAATACTGGTTGTTGTTCTCGACTTTGATTTTGCATAGGAAAAGAAATACTTAGGGTTTCATTCAATTTCATTTATGGCTTTTAGTTCTTCCCATGTCTCTTGATTCCTGTAAGATTCCTTTAGTTTTAATTCGATGTTTGCTATTTCTGTGTCTAGTGTCTCCCTACGTATTTCAGAGATATTGGCCTCCTGTAGCCGCTCCGTTATTCTTTGCCTTCGCCTGTATAGGGAGCGCCTCTGTCTTTCTAGTTTGCATCTTCTCCTCCTTTTCCTTAAGGGAATTTGCCTTGAGCAAACCTCAAGTACCACAGAGTTAATTTGTTCTAGACATAGGTTGGGATCCGTGATGCTTAGGCAATCTTCCCAGTTTATATCATTTAAGACTTGGTTTACTTGGTCCCACCTTATGTTTTTGTTATTGAAGTTGAATTTGGAGAAAGCTCCCTCGCAGCTGATCACATTTTGTTGATCTGGGGCTCCCTGCATGCATGTCTGGACCTCTATTATGTTGTGATCTGAGTACAGTGGTACCTCGACTTACGATGCTATCATCTTACGTTATATTCGATAACCGATACTTATAACGTAAGAAATTTGAATGCGACATCCGATGTTTGATTCGTCTTCCGACATTCGTACCGGACGTGTCCGCTTGGCGCCCAGCTGAGCGCGCACTCCAGGGAGCGTCAGTGCTATTGTTTACAAGCGAGCGACCACCCACCCACACCCACGCATTCATACCAGTATATTGTCATTATTCCACTGTTTTTAGTGCTTGCAACTGCTAAATAAGCTACCATGGGTCCAAGGAAAGATCCTAGTGCTAAGCCTGTGGCAAAGAGGAACAGAAATATATGTACGATAGAACTGAAGAAGGAGATAATAGAAAAATATGAAAGTGGAGTGCGTATCAGTGAGCTGGCCAGGCTGTATGGTAAACCCTTTTCTACCATCGCTACCATTGTGGATAAGAAATATTCAAGTAAAATCAAGGAAGCTGTTGTTGCAAAAGGTGCATCTGTGATCACAAAACACAGACCACAAGTGCTGGAAAATGTGGAAAGGTTGTTGTTGGTGTGGATCAACGAGAAACAGTTAGCAGGAGATACTATGTGAAAATAATATGTGAAAAAGCAAGGCAGTTGCATGATGATCTCCTTAAGAAAATGCCTGCAACGAGTGAAGTGAGTGAATTTAAAGCCAGCAGAGGCTGGTTTCAAAATTTAAGAAGTGTACTGGCATACATAGTGTTGTGAGGCATGGTGAGGAGCCAGTTGTGACAAAAGTGCGGCTGAAAAATATGTGCCTGAATTCCAGGAGTACCTAGAGGCTGAACAATTCCTCCCCCAACAAGTGTTTAATTGTGATGAAACAGGCCTGTTCTGGAAGAAAATGCCCAACAGGACCTACATTACTCAGGAGGAAAAGGCACAGCCAGGACATAAGCCTATGAAAGACAGGCTAACTTTGATGCTTTGTGCCAATGCCAGTGGTGATTGCAAAGTGAAGCCTTTACTAGTGTATCTTTTGAAAATCCCAGTGTTTGGCAGATGCGGTGTCAGCAAGTCTAACTTGTGTGTGATGTGGAGGTCTAACAAAAGGCATGGGTCACAAAGGACATTTTCTTAGATTGGTTCAATGGTGTGTTTGGCCCCAGTGTGAAGAAATATCTATTGGACAATAATTTGCCACTTAAGTGCCTCCTGATAATGGACAATGCTCCTTGTCATCCTCCAAACTTGGTAGAGAAAATTGTGGAGGAGTTTAAATTCATCAAAGTGAAGTTCTTGCCCCCTAATACCACTCCTCCTCCAGCCCATGGACCAGCAGGTCATTTCCAACTTTAAAAACTCTATACCAAAGCAATGTTTCAAAAGTGCTTTGATGTGACCACAGACATGAACATAACCCTAAGAGAATTTTGGAAAAAACATTTCCATATGCTGCATTATGTACACCTTATAGGTAAGGCTTGGGAGGGAGTGACTACCAGGACTTTGAACTCTGCCTGGAGAAAATTGTGGCCAGACTGTGTCCTAGAGAGGGATTTTGAAGGTTTTGGGGCTGAGCCTCAGAACCCTGAGCCTGAGCCTGAGCCTGTTTTGGAAGAAATTGTGGAATTGGGCAAGTCTTTGGGGTTAGAGGTGAGTGGTGAGGATGTGGAACAGTTGGTGGATGAGCACAAGGAAGAGCTAACCACTGAAGATCTGCAAGAGCTTCAACAGCAACTGGAACAAGAGAGCAGAGGTCAGGACAATGGTTCAGAGGAGGAGGAGGAGGTGGAACAAAAATGGAAGAATGTGCCTTCTTCAAGGATTAAGGACATTTGTGGAATGTGGAGCAAGGTGCAAGCATTTATGGATGAATATCACCCTAACCATGCTGTTGCAGGCCGTGCTGGCAACCTGTACAATGACACTGTGGTGTCCCACTTCAGGGATGTTTTAAAGAATCGCCAGACACAGAGCTCCCTGGACAAATTTGTTGTTAGAAAGAGGTCCAGTGACTCTCAAGCTGGTCCTAGTGGCATTCAAAGAAAAGGCCAGTAACCCCAGAAAGGACTTGGTACCTGAGTGTTAATGGAAGGGATTCCCCTTCCAAACACTAGCATACTACTCCACCTTCTCCCCTCCTCCCGTCCTCCACACATCAACAACTCTTCAATAAATGTAAGTGACATGTTATTGTACAATATTTGCATGTGTATTTAGTTATTCTTCATTATATTGTGTATTATTTAATGTCAAAAAGTTATAAAAAATATTTTATTTAACTACTTTTGGAAGTCTTGGACGGATTAAATTTATTTCCATTATTTCTTATGGGGAAAATTGATTCGTGTTACGATTGTTTCGTCTTAAGATATGCCCTCTCTGACGGATTAATATCGTAAGTCGAGGTACCACTGTATATTGTTTTTGATATGATGACATTTCGTATCAGATCATCATTGTTGGTGAAGATGAGGTCCAGCGTATGTCACTATTAAAGACACATCCTCCACGACACTACCACTAGACACCGGAGTAACGCAGGGAAGTGTCCTTGGTCCCCTGCTCTTCCTCTTATACATCAATGATCTTCCCAATGTATCACAACACCTGAAACCAATACTCTTTGCTGACGACACAACTTATGTCAACTCCCACACAAACCTTGCCACGCTTAATACCATTGTTAACGACGAATTAATAAAAATATCAACATGGATGACAGCCAATAAAGTTACACTCAACACTGATAAGACACAAACTTCTGCCCCACATTCTAATACTGCATTTTTAAAACTATCCCAACTCTCTTCAATCCCCCCACTACTCATACTTGCACTAGCCCACCTTTCTGCCAATAGTTCCTTATATCTCACCCTAACTTCCTCCTCCCTTAGTTTATACACTACCTTCTATATTATGTTTGGCAACAGAGCAGGTGATCCACAATTAAACATTAAGATCAACACTACACCTATTGCTAAACATAATGAGGGCAAGTTCCTGGGCCTTCACCTTGACAGCAACCTGAAATTCAGCACCCATATCCAACACATAACAAGGAAAGTATCCAAAACTGTGGGGATCCTCTCTAAGATACGGTATTATGTACCACAATCAGCCTTACTCACACTATACTACTCACTCATCTATTCCTACCTCACATATGCCATTTGTACATGGGGATCAACAGCAATTACCCACCTAAAGCCAATAATAACCCAACAAAAAGCCGCAGTAAGAATTATCACGCAATCCAACGCTAGGCAGCACACCCCCCAACTCTTCAAAGACCTAAACCTACTCACTATTCAGAACATCCATACTTACTACTCTGCTATCTACATTTATAGAACCATTAATTCCAACTTTAACCCTGAGCTAAAACACTTTCTTGACAGTTGTGACAGGACCCATAGACATAATACCAGACATAAACATCTCTTTGACATTCCCGTGTCCAACTAAATCTATACAAAAATTCAATGCACATAAAAGGGCCTAAAATCTGGAACTCCCCGCCTGAAAACTCTAGAACTGAAGACACAACCTCCATTTTCAAAAGCACCGTTAAAAAACATCTTATCGCACTTACGCACACAACCGGTAGCTAACCACATGAAAACTACTTTTTCTTGCACATATCCACAGCAAAATACACTTATTGATATCTGTGATTCCCCAATTTACCAGGACTAACCAAAATTCTAATACAACTATTGCTTCATAATTCTTAAGCTAGTCATAAGTTTGCCTAAGACACTTCAATATAGAAACTATATTATGCCAATATATCACCTTTACCATTAATATATAAACTAATTGTTAAATTCTTAAACTAATTGGTAAATTCTTAAATGTTTAAATTCAGTACCTCAATTTTGTAAATCTAGTTAATCACTACAATTACCTAACCTTACTATCTGTATAATCATTGTGTCGCTATTAAGACCTATCATAAGATCCTGAAAAGCCTAGGCATACCTAGGCATATTATACCATCTTGTAATATGTACTTCATAAAATGTATAATTATAAGTAACCCCACTTTGTATATTACTAGAAATAAAGAATTTGAATTTGAATTAGTTTAGCGATAATAATAAGATAAGAGGATCCTCACCCCTCATCAATGTCACTGCTGTATTATTATTATTATATTCTCCTTGCCAGTCAGTCAGCCAGCCAGCCAGCTGGCCCATCCATGCAACCAGCTGTTCAGCCAGCCCTAGATGGTCAGCCAGCAAACCAGCCAGCCGGTTGGCCATCCATCCAGCCAGCTGTTCAGCCAGCCAGCCAGCCAGCCAACTGGTCCAGGCTAGCCAGCCAGCCAGCCAACTGGTCAGCAAGCCAGCCAGGCAGCCTGCTAGCTGGTCAGCCAGCAAGCCAGCCAGTCGGCTGGCCATCCATCCAGCCAGCTGTTCAGCCAGCCAGCTGGTCAGCTAGCCAGCCAGCCAGCCAACTGATCAGCAAGCCATCCAGCCACCTGCTAGCTGGTCACCAGCAAACCAGCCAGTTAGCTGGCCATCCATCCAGCCATTTTTCCAAAAAAAGGAAAGCTGGTCAGCAAGCCAACCAGCCGTTTTCAGCCAAACCGGCCCCGCTGGTCAGCAAACCGCCAGCCAGCCATTTGCAGTTATTGTGAGATACAAGGAGTGTATATATACAAAATATTGGACTTGAAAAATAAATTTAAAAAAAAAAGAAACTAAAAATAAATAAACTTTAC
>WNWK01059481.1:0-10177 GCA_009830355.1 Cherax destructor | reverse complement strand
ACCCCCAGGGAACGGGGCCCCCTCTACACCAGAGAGGAAGCAGGGCCCCCTACCAGAGGGGAAGCAGGGCCCCTCTCACCAGAAACAGGGCCCTCTACACCAGAGGGAAGGGGGGCCCCTCTACACCAGAGGGAAGCAGGCCCCCTTTAAAACCCTGAAGATGCGGGGCTCGTCAAAACCCTGAGGACGCAGGACCCCCTCTACCACCTAGTGGATGCAGGGCCCCTCTACAACCTGCAGGCCCGGGCCCCCCCCAACTCAGCGGAAGCAGGGCCCACTACACCCCACAAGAAGAAAGGCCCCCCTACTAGCGCCCCCTAGAGAAAGACAGGCCTCCCACAAACCAAGGGATGATGGGCCACCCAGAGGACAACCCCCCGAGGACGAGCCCCCCGGGCCGGGCGGGCCCCCCCACAACCCAGAGGATGACAGGCCCTTACCAAGACGTCGACAATAACCACGCCCCCAAAAGGGCGTAAACACCATGGTTCCCAGCGCCCAGGTCCTTCGGTGCACGAGAACTGCAGGGTTTTCCAGCACCATGGGCTACTTCCAAGCACCAGTGGCAACCCCTGGGCATCCGACAAAACACCCGCAGTCTTCACCCTCCACATAGATTCTCACTCCAATGAGTGTGTTGGATGAACAGCCCCGGGGGCTGCACCCAACGTCCGTGCCATAGGAACGTTCAGCTGGGGAAACCCCCGGGAACACAGCATCCCCCACCTGTTAATCTTCACCTGTGACTATGATGGATGTCAAAAGCCTTCCCATCGAAAAGGGAGACAATCACATGGCCGCACACCGACGACTCGCGGCAAGAGCTTTGCAGCGGCACCCGGGTATTGCTGCTGATCCAGAGAGCCCCTTTCCAACGAGGGAGAACCCCTCTGCCTGATGACCCTCGCCAGAGGACCCCTTTTTCAGATGACCCCCGACAGCAGACCCCTTCACCAGATGACCCCCAACAGACCCCTTCGCCAGTTGGCCCCAGACAACGTGACATGCCAGATGATCCCCGAGTGCTGACCCCCTCGCCTGGCAACCCTCACAGGAGGTCACCGCAGACAGACGCCCTGGGCCTCCAGCAAGAGACTATCACAGCCGACACCTACCCACCTCCCACCATTACCACCACACAGTACTAGACATCCTCCCCATCCCATCTCCCCACAACCTGCATCCTCTCCCTCTTCCCACACTCCCCTGCTGTCACTGACTTGCTCAATCCTCACCAGAGTCTGTCCCCTCACCACCGCCCTTTTCTTTCCCACCTCACCAAGCACTTACTCCATCCTTCTGCTTGATACCCCAACTTTCCCAGGATGGGACTCTCCATTCACCTGCACAGTCTGTGCCCCCTTCTATGCCCACTTTAACTACCCTCAACCTTTCCCCATTGCAGGAATCTTCTCCAGAGATGAGTCCTGCTGCTGACTCAGCCTTCTCTGTGTCCGCCAGTCTTGCTGCAGTCGCCTCCTCTGCGCCCCTTGACTGGCCACAACCTGCAGGGAAGGATACCACTGAGGAAAGAGAGGAATGGACTCAGGATCCTGTACCTGACCCTCTAAGTGACATTGAGCAATCCCAACATCACAACCAGTCGCAGCTTCCTGGTGTTGATCACGTAGACGACGCCAACCAAAGGAGACAACCCAGATGAAGATTGGATCCTCGAGCCCTTCTTCGAACCCCTATGTGACGTTCAACAGCCTGACTGGGAGAGGTTTGTTGAATTGACTTGTGAAGTGACCGAAGAAGTACAGCGCACCAACTCCATTATCATCCGTCCGAGTCAGCCTCCACCAGGTCGAGGAACGATTGACGTTAACGACTGCAAAACAATTCAACGTCTGTACAGGATCAACAGGCGTAGGGCTGTACGCCTGTTAACTCAGGGAGAGGGAACCTGGTGCTCCATCGACAAGGAAAGGGTGGAGGAGCATTTCCTACAGGGGCGAGGTGAAGACGATGACATAGCGGCCATCCAAGCATGTGTGGCCGCAATTCCCACCCCACCAGACGAGAGACCCCAGTTACAGCTGCATCCATTCACACCAAGGGAGGTTGAAACACGGCTCGCCAAAACAGAAAATACCGCCCCAGGTGACGACCGCATCACCTACCGAAACTGGCGACAGGCTGACCCGGGTTGCAGAGTACTTGCTGTCATCTTTAATATCTGCCTGCGAACGGGACGCATCCCCGACGACTGGAAATCATCCCGCACAATCCTCATACCTAAGAGCGGGGACCTGAATGAGATCACCAACTGGAGGCCTGTCGCCCTATGCAGGACTATCTACAAGATCTACACGGGATGCCTTGCCACCCGTCTCAGGCAATGGGTTACTGATAATAATGTACTGTGCTCCGCCCAGAAAGGATTTATGCCAAGTGACGGTGTTGTAGAACACAACTATCTCCTGCAACATTACCTTGATGAGGCCCGCGGAGGGAATGCGGACATCTGCATAGCCATGCTTGACATCAACAATGCTTTTGGTTCAATCCCAACCGAAGTTATAGTGGTGTCTCTTGAACGCATGGGTGTAGGCGACGACTTCCAGAAGGTCATTACAGAGTCATACAGGGAAACTACCAGAATCATGACGAGTTTTGGCGAGACTGGAGACATACCATCACCTCTCACAGGCTAGGCCTGTACACGCGTCCGTCTTGTTCCGTGTTTTTTCGTGTTTTTCGCGGTCTCCTTCACGTGCTAGAACCTTAAAACTGTGCCAGTGATCTTATAAGGTACATCCCTCCAGTGCTCGCAACAAACCAGGCAGAAAACAGTTATACAGATTCAAAAACAAGGGAATTTGTGTGCCAGAACATAGTGCCATAAAGCCAGAGGGGAACTTAAGTGCTGTGTGAAATAACAAAACAGAACGTTTATTTGTCAGAGGAAGAAAGTCTCCCTGAAAATAGGGTGAAGATAGATCTGTATAGTGAATATATCAGTGGTGCCGTAGTATACAGATAAGTTAATATATGTTAAAGTGAAAACAAAGGCGGAAGTGTAGGCCTAACGAGTTTTGGGTTTGAAATCAGTTGCCAGCGGCCGCCGGGTCCTTACCACGCAAGTCCATGTATTGATAATTTTAAATTGTTAGTATACCTGACCAAAATCTAGTGATTACATTGATATAAAAATCTATGAAATACGAAAAGGTGCACAATCCTGAGGAAATACGTAATTTGTCCAGCTGAAAAATACGATAAATAGTGTGGAGTTGTGAGTTGTCAGTGAACGATTTCACCAACATAAGTCCATATATCTTCCAGTCATCATAGGAAAAACAGCAGTGTTGTGGTGTAGAAAACAAAAAAACTAAACCCAGTAGAGTGAACCATAAGTGCAGGGAAACCCAGTTGTTAAAGCAGGGTGAGGTTTACCAGGGTGCCAAAAGTAAACAGGGTGCCAGAGGTAAACCAGGGTGTCAGAGGTAAACCAGGGTGCCAGAGGTACGGCCGCCGTACAGTAGGAGCTGCCAGAAGGACTGGTTTTTATCTCCAACACGCAAGTTATACTTTTGTACCATACCAATCATTATTACTCTGTTTAATCATCTTCCAGTGGTCTGTCTTGCGTAACCCAAACAACCCCTACAGGATTCATTAAATAAGTGACACTGGATCTCGTCAGATCCAAGAAATAATGGAACCATTGACTGGATTCAAAACTGGTATCCTTGTCCGGATTCAATAAGCGGACGGAGTTTTAGGGGACCTTATCAAACACCCAAACAATAACTTTTATGAGGTAAGACTGTCCAAACACTTACACATGCAAATAAAATAGATACGATGCAAATAAAATAGATATGATACAAATAGACGGATCACCAATTCAGGGAACCTATTAGTAGAATATACAGTAAAGCAACCAACAAAATCAATCATGAAACCCTGTGTAGTATGCAAACAAACAAGCAAACGTTCCTCTGGGAAGTGTTTTTGGTATGTCCAAATGAGACCGAACTGTGGAATAAAATCACATCGATATTAAAAGATGACACCACCAAATCGGACTTCATAAAAAACATGACAGCTTTCTATAACAGTTGGGAAAAGTAAAAAATCAGGGCCAAATGGTGCTACCACCCCTGGTACAGATGTTGAAATGGTAGCCAGTAAATTTAAGAATGGAGAAATAAATGATGGTGACCTGAAGAGGGACAGTAGCTCTAGTGAAATAAATGATGGGGAAACAGGTGTAGATAAGGACACACACAAAACAGTGTTACAAACTAGCAATAACACGGTAGATACTAAACAAGGGGATGCCCAGGGAAATACTGAAGATAAATTACCAGAAACAGTTGAAGGCTCCATTGTTAGCACTAGTAACGAAGACAGACACGAGACAGGAACACACCCACCAATGGGGAACACAGTCACAAAAAACCAGGGCAAACGGAAACCAGGCCTATGTGAATATTATGCACTTGGTATCTGCAGGAATGGAAAATCTGGGAAATCAGATGGGACATGCAATTATGATCACCCCAGAAAATGTCGTTCCCATATGAAAACAGGCAAATGCAACCTCCCGTCCTGTAAGTTTTTCCACCCTGAAATGTGCCACACATCAATTCAGGAAAGACATACCACCTAAAGGGTACGAGGCGACACAGAACATCCAGACCATGGCAAAATCAGGGTAGCCGCAGCCACTCCGGAGAGAGGTTTTTTAGTGCCAGGAAGGAAAAAAAGCTGGAGGAAAAAAGCTGGCAGGAAATGACAGAAATTGTACACCAACTGCAATCATTTCTGGAGTGGAATCACAGTTAGTTGCCTCCACTCCATTACAACAGATATTAGAGCCAGGAAAAAAAGACACCTCCCCCCAATACCACCAATCCAACTACATTCATCTTTGCTAATATACAGGGTCTAAAGCCAGCAACAAACAACAAGGTACCTTACATTCGTGGTTGTCTACAAGCCCCCGGATGCAACGTCCCAACAATTCCAGGAACAGCTTCTGAAAATTGACCACTGTCTGGAAAATCTTCCAGCTCTTGCCCCCAACATCTTGCTACTGAAGGATTTCAACCTCAGGCACCTAAAATGGAGGAACATTGCAAACAATGTGGTAGCATAGATAACACCAGGAGGCAGCTCAGATGAAAATTCACACATGCATGAACTTTTAAATCTCTGCCCCAAGTTCACCTTAAACCAGCAAATAGTAGAGCCCACAAGATTAGAGAATACGCTGGACCTCATCTTCACCAACAATGATGATCTGATACAAAATGTCATATCAAAAACAATATACTCAGATCACAACATAATAGAGGTCCAGACATGCATGCGTGGAGCCCGACCAACAAAATGTGATCAGCCGCAAGGGAGCTTTCTCCAAATTCAACTTCAATAACAAAAACAAGGTGGGACCAAGTAAACCAAGTCCTAATTGATATAAACTGGGAAGATTGCCTAAGCATCACGGATCCCAACCTATGTCTAGAACAAATTAACTCTGTGGTACTTGAGGTTTGCTCAAGGCAAATTCCCTTAAGGAAAAGGAGGAGAAGATGCAAACTAGAGAGAGGCGCTCTCTATACAGGCGAAGGCAAAGAATAACGGAGCGGCTACAGGAGGCCAATATCTCTGAAATACGTAGGGAGACACTAGTCAGAGAAATAGCAAACATCGAATTAAAACTAAAGGAATCTTACAGGAATCAAGAGACACGGGAAGAACTAAAAGCCATAAATGAAATTGAAAGAAACCCTAAGTATTTCTTTTTCTATGCAAAATCAAAGTCGAGAACAACAACCAGTATTGGGCCCCTACTTAAACGGGATGGGTCCTACACAGATGACAGCAAGGAAATGAGTGAGTTTTCTTAAATCCCAGTATGACTCAGTCTTTAGCGAGCCATTAACCAGACTGAAAATCGAAAACCTAAATGAATTTTTTATGAGAGTGCCACAGAACTTGACAGACGCATGCCTTTCTGACATCACCACGACGCCAAATGACTTCGAAAAGGCAATAAATGACATGGCCATGCACTCCGCTCCAGGCCCAGACTCATGGAACTCCGTGTTCATCAAGAACTGCAAGAAGCCCCTATCACATGCTTTTAACATCCTATGGAGAGGGAGCATGGACACTGGGATCGTCCCGCAGCTACTAAAAACAACAGACATAGCCCCGCTCCACAAAAGGGGCAGTAAAGCAATAGCAAAGAACTACAGACCAATTGCGCTAACGTCCCATATCATAAAAATCTTTGAAAGGGTTCTAAGAAGCAAGATCGCCACCCATCTTGATACCCATCAATTTCACAACCCAGGACAGCATGGGTTTAGAGCAGGCCGCTCCTGTCTGTCCCAACTACTGGACCACTAAGACAAGGTCCTGGATGCTCTAGAAGATAAACAGAATGCAGATGTTATATACACAGACTTTGCAAAAGCCCTTTTACAAGTGTGACCATGGTGTAATAGCCACAAAATGCGTGATAAAGAATAACAGGAAAAGTTGGTAGATGGATCTATAATTTCTAACATGTAGAACACAATGAGTAGTAGTCAACAGAGTAAAGTCTGAGGCAGCTACTGTGAAAAGCTCTGTTTCACAAGGCACAGTACTTGCTCCCATCCTATTCCTCATCCTCATATCAGACATTGACAGGGATATAAGCCACAGTGCTATGTCTTCCTTTGTAGATGACACCTGAATCTGTATGACAGTGTCCACCGTTGAAGACTCTGCAAGACTCCAAGCAGACATAAACCAAATCTTTAAACTTCATATTGTTTTCTGCAGCCCATTTAATGATGAGAAATTTCAATTACTCAGAAACGGAAAACATGAAGAAATTAAAATCTCATCAGAGTACAAAACTAATTCCAACCACACAATAGAGCGAAAAACTAATGTCAAAGACCTGGGAGTGATCATGTCAGAGGATCTCACCTTCAAGGAACATAACAAAGTAGCAATTGCATCTGCTCGAAAAATGACAGGATGGATAATGAGAACCTTCAAAACCAGGGATGCCAAGCCCATGTTGACAATTTATAGATCGCTTGTTCTATCTAGGCTGGAATATTGCTGCACACTAACTGCACCTTTCAAGGCGGGTGAAATTGCTGACCTTGAAAATGTGCGGAGAACCTTCACGCAGCATAAGTGCGATAAACCACCTCAACTACTGGGAACGCTTTAAGTTCCTAAACCTGTACTCTCTAGAACGCAGGCGGAGAGATACATTATTATATTCACATGGAAAATTCTCGAGGGCTTAGTACCAAACTTGCACACAAAAATCACTCCCTAGGAAAGCAAAAGACTCGGCAGGCAGGGGTGCCACTAGCACGTTGAGGGACAACACAATAAGTGTCAGGGGCCCAAGATTGTTCAACTGCCTCCCAGCATCCCATCAGTTGGATTACCACAAGCGACACCACCAGGCTGTCTTCGAGGCATTGGACAGGCACCTAAGTCGGACTGACAGCCGGCTGTGGTTCTGTACATTGGAGCTGGTGCAGCAGACCAGCCTGGGATCGTGCTCTGGTCCCAGGTAGCCTGGTGCAACCAGGCCATCAGGGGCTGTTGACCCCTGGAATTCTCTCAGGTCAGACTGGAGTGCACAAGGTCCCCAATCAGCGGGCTGTTATTCAACATTGATTGACAATCTGTGGAGGATCATTCACTGGCTACCTGCAGAGCCCACATCAAGCACCATGCTTGCATACACTGACATCACGCCCAACAAGTGCCCTTCTATGCACATGTCTGGGACCAGGCCACGTGGGATGCGAAGAACCAACTTTCGGGTAGGCCCAACGGGCATTGTGCCCATCCTAGACGGACAGCAAACCAAGTTCTTGGGCCGCCCCGTTGGGTTCCAACTGTTACCCGACTCAGATGCAATCGATGGGTACATCGATCTAGGAAAATTCGTCCTTGAGAGCAAGCTCGCACCATGGCAACGACTTGACGCCTTGAAGACATTCGTATTGCCATCCGCTGTGTTTGTGATGTTAACAAGGCAACATCGGAAGACAGACTGGAAACGACTTGACGATGCACTACGACCCTTGATAAAGAAGACATTATACCTTCAATCACGTGCATCCAACGAATACATATATGGCAGCACTGCCGCAGGGGCTTGTGGTGTTCCTTCCGCAGCAGAAGACTGACATTTTCCTTGTAGATACAGCCTTCAAACTACTTACCTCGCCAGAACCAGATACAAGAGACATTGCCCGAGATGACTGCCAACGGACTGCAGCAAGAGGGACCCAACGTGAGCCAAACATGGAGGATGCAAGCACCTTCTTATCCAAGGAAGAATTGCCGGGGCGTTCCGCTGCACATCAAACCCTTTGGTCAAGGGCGAGAGACGCCTCCGGTCGACTTAGTGTGAAATGGTAGTATGATGGCACCAGTCGACCATGGGAATAACTTGGGAGATAAAACCTTGGGCAAGAAACACAGGGGATCATTGCCCGCACCATCCTGAACCATCACCGATGCCTTCGAGACTACACCCTTCAAGACAAACCAGACCAGGGGAAAGTAATGAGAGTTGTCGCCCTTGAGCGAGCCTCTTCTCACTTCATGAGTGAGGGCACATACAAGACCTTTGCTGATTGGAGATTCATTCACCGGGCGAGACTCAACTTGCTGCCACTCAACGGTGTGCAACGAGTTGCAGGAGGTGACCGTCGGAGGTGTGAAGGAATCAAGACATTGCCGCATGTTCTAAATCATTGCTGGAGGCACTCTGATGCAATGAGATGCAGTCGCAAAGCTCTAGTAGAACGTATCAAGACAGCAGCTCGGGGATGCGGATGGCAGATTGAATCTGAGAACCAACGTGTTGCAGATAGGGGAGACACAGGAAGGCCTGACCTCGTTATCTCAAAAGATGGCGAAGTACTAATCATCGATGTGACATGCCCCTTTGAGAACGGGCTTGATGAAGCTCAACTTGCAGCTGAGATGAGACATCATCACCGTCGAGTAACAGTAGAAGCCTTTGTGATCGGATCGCTGGGAAGCTATGACCCAAAGAACGACAAGCTGATGAAGAGAGACTCAATCAGATGTCTCGGAATGTATATGTTGAACATATCACTGATGCTAGGCAATATCAATGATTTTGTAACCTTGTAGCACCAAGAAGTTTGTAACTTGATTTTTAGGAAAGCTTTATTTCGTGTCATACCTGCCAGTTAATTGCGTTATATAACATAGCCAGATGATAACCATTTTGTGAGACCCATTGTAATATTTTTTCGCAATAAAATCTGGTCTTATCAGCTTAATATCTGATACGATCCCCATGTGGGTACTGCAATACCAGGCCGCGGATCGGCCTGGTATTGCAGTACCTTTAAGATCGGTCCACTCCCCTAGGGGAGGAAAAAAGTTCATATATTAATTAATTGGCCTTTTGGCTTAGAATGCAGTGTAGTATAGTTTCTTGGCATGTACAACGCTGTGGTCCAGCAGATCTTGGTGGAGGGAGGACGTGCGTCTCTATTCACTTACCAAGATAAGATTTCGGAATTTTAACCCCGGAGGGTTAGCCACCCAGGATAACCCAAGAAAGTCAGTGTGTCATCGAGGACTGTCTGTCTTATTTCCATTGGGGTCCTTAATCTTGTCCCCCAGGATGCGACCCACACCAGTCGACTAACAACCCAGGTACCTATTTGCTGCTAGGTGAATATGACAACAGGTGTAAGGAAACACGTCGAAATGTTTCCACCCGCCAGGAATCGAACCCGGGCCCTCCGTGTGTGAAGCGAGAGCTCTAGCCACCAGACCACTTAACTACAATCTTACAGTAAATAGCTACTCAGGGAATTGTCTTCAGTAGTGGTATTTAACAGCTTGTTCCACTCATTAACCTGTACAAGAGTGAAGTACCTTGATGCTGTTGAAGCACTTTTGATCCAAGAAATTGAAGGTACCCTTCCCTTGGAGGAAACCTGATTGCCAAGGATGCTGGAATGAAGGTTGTGCACATGAAGCCTAGACAAGCATAAAGAACAGCAGATCTGCATGGACGATCCTGGGGATAAAGAGCCACGTCACCAGGAAGTCGACAACCAGCCAAGCCGAAATGAAGCCCACCTAACCATATGGTTTCCAGCACCTACGTCCTTCAAGTGTACTGAGAACTGCGGATGGT
>WNWK01059480.1:0-10177 GCA_009830355.1 Cherax destructor | reverse complement strand
TGGGAAAAAGGGGTTTCGCCAGTTCCTCACAAGAGGTTAATGCAAAGCTAGAGGATCAGGCACACATAACAGGAAAAGCACTGCAATGGATCAGAGAATATCTGACAGGGAGGCAAGAACGAGTCATGGTACGTGACGAGATGTCAGAGTGGGCACCTGTGACGAGTGGAGTTCCACAAGGGTCAGTCCTAGGACCTGTACTGTTTTTGGTATATGTGAATGACATAACGGAAGGGATAGACTCAGAAGTGCAGATGATGTGAAGTTAATGAGAAGAATCAAATCAGTCGAGGATCAGGCAGGACTACAAAGAGACCTGGACAGGCTGCAAGCCGGTCCAGTAACTGGCTCCCTGAATTTAACCCTGCCAAATGTAAAGTCATGAATATCGGGAAGGGCAAAGAAGACCGCAGACAGAGTATAGTCTAGGTGGCCAAAGACTGCAAAACCTCACTCAAAGAAAAGATCTTGGGGTGAGTATAATACCGAGCACATCTCCTGAGGCACACATCAATCAGATAACTGCTGCAGCATACGGGCGGCTGGCAAACCTAAGAATAGCGTTCCAATACCTCACTAAGGAATCATTCAAGACTCTGTATACCATATACGTCAGGCCCATACTGGAGTATGCAGCACCAGTTTGGAACCCACGCCTGGTCAAGCACGTCAAGAAATTAGAGAAAGTGCAAAGGTTTGCAACAAGACTAGTCCCATAGCTAAGGGATTGTCCTACGAAGAAAGGTTAAGGGAAATCGGCCTGACGACACTAGAGGACAGGAGGGTTAGGGGAGACATGATAACGACATATAAAATACTGAGGAATAGATAAGGTGGACAGAGACAAGATGTTCCAGAGAGGGGACACAGAAACAAGGGTCACAATTGGAAGTTGAAGACTCCTATGAGTCAAAGGGATGTTAGGAAGTATTTCTTCAGTCATAGAGTTGTCAGGAAGTGGAATAGCTTAGAAAGCGACATAGTGGAGGCAGGAACCATACATAGTTTTAAGACTAGGTTTGATAAAGCTCATGGAGCAGGGGGAGAGAGGACCTAGTAGCAATCAGTGAAGAGGCGGGGCCAGGAGCTATGAATCGACCCCTGCAACCACAAATAGGTGAGTACAAATAGGTGAGTACAGACTGACACACACACACAGACACACACACACACAGACACACACACACAGACAGACAGACACACAGACAGGAGCTGTGACTCGATCCCTGAAACCACAACTAGGTGAGTACAGACAGACACACAGACAGACAGACAAACACAGACAGACAGACAGACAGACAGACAGACACACACACACACACACACACACACACATACACACACACACACACACACACACCAGGAGCTGAGTCTCGACCCCTGCAACCACAATTAGGTGAGTACACACACACACACACACACACACACACACAGATGTTGTGAAGTTAATGAGGAGAATTAAATCAGATGAGGAACAGGTAGGACTTCAAAGAGACCTGGACAGGCTGGACACCTGGTCCAGCAACTGGCTTCTTGAATTTAACCCCGCCAAATGCAAAGTCAAGAAGATCGGGGAAGGGCACAGGAGACTGCAGACAGTGTATAGGCTAGGTGGCCAAATGACTGCAAACCTCGTTCAAGGAGAAAGATCTTGGGGTGAGTATAACACCAAGCACGTCTCCGGAAGCACACATCAACCAGATAACTGCTGCAGCATATGGGCGACTGGCAAACCTGAGAATAGCGTTCCGATACCTTAGTAAGGAATCGTTCAAGACACTGTACACCGTGTACGTCAGACCCATACTAGAGTATGCATCACCAGTTTGGAACCCATACCTGGTCAAGCACGTCAAGAAGTTATAGAAATTGCAACGGTTTGCAACAAGGTTAGTTCCAGAGCTAAGGGGAATGTCCTACGAAGAAAGGTTAAGGCGAATCGGCCTGGCGACACTGGAGGACAGGAGGGTTAGGGGAGACATGATTGCGACATACAAAATACTGCGTGGGATAGACAAGGTAGATAGATACAGGATGTTCCAGAGAGGGGACACAGAAACAAGGAGTCACAATTGGAAGTTGAAGACTCAGGTGAGTCAAAGGGATGTTAGGAAGTATTTCTTCAGCCATAGAGTAGTCAGGAAGTGGAATAATCTAGCAAGTGATGTAGTGGAGGCAGAAACCATACATAGCTTTAAGACGAGGTATGATGAAGCTCATGGAGCAGGGAGAGAGGGGACCCAGTAGCGATCAGTGAAGAGGCGGGGCCAGGAGCTGAGTCTCGACCCCTGCAACCACAATTAGGTGAGCACAGACACACACACACAAGACGTTCAGTGGGAGAGAGAATTGGCAGGAAAACCAGTAAAAGAAATGATGGAATATGTGACAACCAAATGCAAAGAGGCAGAGGAGAGGTTTGTCCCCAAGGAAAATAGAAGTAATGGGAAGACCAGAACGAGTCCTTGGTTCACCCAGAGGTGTAGGGAGGCAAAAACTAAGTGTAATAGAGAATGGAAAAAGTACAGAAGACAAAGGACTCAGGAAAATAAAGAGATTAGCCGAAGAGCCAGAAACGAATATGCACATGTAAGAAGGAGGCACAGCGACAATATGAAAATGATATAGCATCAAAAGTCAAGTCTGACCCGAAGCTGTTGTATAGCCACATCAGGAGGAAAACAACAGTCAAGGACCAGGTAATCAGGCTGAGGAAGGAAGGTGGGGAGTTCACAAGAAACGACCAAGAGGTATGTGAGGAGCTCAACATGAGATTTAAAGAAGTATTTACAGAGGAGACAGGAAGGACTCCAGGAATTCAGAATAGGGAGGTATACCAACAAGTGCTGGATGAAATACACACAACCGAGGAGGAGGTGAAGAAGCTGCTATGTGAACTCGATTCCTCAAAAGCGGTGGGACCTGACAACATTTCTCCGTGGGTCCTTAGAGAGGGAGCAGAGATGTTGTGTGTGCCACTAACAAAAATCTTCAACACATCCATTGAAACTGGGCAACTACCTGAGGTGTGGAAGATGGCAAATGTAGTCCCAATTTTTAAGAAAGGAGACAGACAAGAGGCATTAAACTACAGACCTGTGTCACTGACGTGTATAGTATGCAAAGTCATGGAGAAGATCATCAGGAGGAGAGTGGTGGAGCACCTTGAAAGACAAAAGCTTATAAGAACATAAGAACATAAGAAAGAAGGAACACTGCAGCAGGCCTACTGGCCCATGCGAGGCAGGTCCAAATCTCCAACGGCTTAAGCCAATGCCCCGACCCAGCCAGGTCAGGTTACATTCACTTAAGGAAGGAGCACTGCATCTGACCTAGTAGCACAACCTAGTCAGGACCAATTCACACCCAACCGCACCCACTCATATAATTGTCCAGCCGACCACCTGGTCAGGTCACTTCCACTTAAGGAATTAGTACAGGTCAGGTTACATTCACTTAAGGAAGGAGCACTGCATCTGACCTAGTACAAGCTCACACCCATCCACACCCACTCATGTATTTATCTAACCTATTTTTAAAACTACACAACGTCTTAGCATCTATGACGGTACTCGGGAGTTTGTTCCACTCATCCACAACTCTATTACCAAACCAGTGCTTTCCTATATCCTTCCTGAATCTGAACTTTTCCAACTTGAAACCATTGCTGCGAGTCCTGTCTTGGTTGGATATTTTCAGCACGCTATTTACATCCCCTTTGTTTATTCCTGTTTTCCATTTGTACACCTCAATCATATCCCCCTAATTCTACGCCTTTCTAGAGAGTGCAGATTCAGGGCCCTCAGTCTATCCTCATAGGGAAGATTTCTGATACATGGGATCAACTTTGTCATCCTCCTCTGTACGTTTTCCAGTGCATTTATATCCATTCTGCAATACGGTGACCAGAACTGTGCAGCATAATCTAAATGAGGCCTAACCAAAGATATATAGAGTTGAAGAACAACCTGAGGACTTCTGTTATTTATACTTCTTCATATGAAGCCAAGGATTCTGTTAGCTTTATTGCGAACACTTATGCACTGTTGTCTAGGCTTCAGATTACTACTAACCAGAACTCCTAAATCCTTCTCGCAATTACAAGTAATAAGATCTATATTATTCAGCTTATATGTGGCATGGTTATTGTCCTGCCCAACATTTAGAACTTTGCATTTGTTTACATTAAACTGCATCTGCCACTTCTCCGACCACTGCATCAGTCTATTCAAATCATCCTGGAGTGCTCTAATGTCCTCGTTTGAATGAATTGGACGGCCTATTTTGGTGTCATCAGCAAATTTACTTATGCTACTATTTATTCCCTCATCTATGTCGTTTATGTAAATTGTAAACAACAGGGGGCCCAAAACTGACCCCTGTGGAACACCGCTTGAGACACGCCCCCATTCTGATTTCTCTCCATTTATGCAAACTCTCTGCCGCCTATTAGTCAACCATGCCTCTACCCAGGAAAAAATTTCTCCTCCTATTCCGTGTGCCTTAAGTTTCCTCAGTAGCCTCTGATGTGGAACTTTATCGAAAGCCTTACTGAAGTCCATATACACAATATCATATTCATTACCATGATCTACTTCCTCAAACACCTTAGTGAAAAAAGTTAGTAAATTCGTAAGACATGAACGCCCCTTTGTAAAACCGTGTTGAGATTCATTAATCAATTTATGCTTTTCAAGATGGCTACGAATTGCCTCGGCAAACGACAACCAGCACGGTTTCAGGGAAGGAAACTCCTGTGTCACAAACCTACTGGAGTTTTATGACAAATTAACAGAAGTAAGACACGAGAGAGAGGGGTGGATAGATTGTATTTTCTTAGACTGCAAGAAGGCGTTCGACACAGTTCCTCACAAGAGGTTAATGCAAAAGCTAAAGGATCAGGCACACGTAACAGGAAAGGCACTGCAATGGATCAGAGAATATCTGACAGGGAGGCAACAACGAGTCATGGTACGTGACAAGGTGTCAGAGTGGGCACCTGTGACGAGTGGGGCTCCACAAGGGTCAGTCCTAGGACCTGTACTGTTTTTGGTATATGTGAATGACATAACGGAAGGGATAGACTCAGAAGTGTCCCTGTTTGCAGATGATGTGAAGTTAATGAGAAAAATTAAATCAGTCGAGGATCAGGCAGGACTACAAAGAGACCTGGACAGGCTACAAGCCTGGTCTAGTAACTGGCTCCTTGAATTTAACCCTGCCAAATGTAAAGTCATGAAGATCGGGGAAGGGCAAAGAAGACCGCAGACAGAGTATAATCTAGGTGGTTAAAGACTGCAAACCTCACTCAAGGAAAAAGATCTTGGGGTGAGTATAATACCGAGCACATCTCCTGAGGCACACATCAATCAGATAACTGCTGCAGCATACGGGCGGCTGGCAAACCTAAGAATAGCGTTCCAATACCTCACTTAGGAATCGTTCAAGACTCTGTACACTATATACGTCAGGCCCATACTGGAGTATGCAGCACCAGTTTGGAACCCACACCTGGTCAAGCACGTCAAGAAATTAGAGAAAGTGCAAAGGTTTGCAACAAGACTAGTCCCAGAGCTAAGGGGATTGTCCTACGAAGAAAGGTTAAGGGAAATCGGCCTTTCGACACTAGAGGACAGGAGGGTTAGGGGAGACATGATAACGACATATAAAATACTGCGAGGAATAGATAAGGTGGACAGAGACAAGATGTTCCAGAGAGGGGACACAGAAACAAGGGGTCACAATTGGATGTTGAAGACTCCTATGAGTCAAAGGGATGTTAGGAAGTATTTCTTCAGTCATAGAGTTGTCAGGAAGTGGAATAGCGTAGAAAGCGACGTAGTGGTGGCAGGAACCATACATAGTTTTAAGACGAGGTTTGATAAAGCTCATGGAGCAAGGAGAGAGAGGACCTATTAGCAATCAGTGAAGAGGCTGGGCCAGGAGCTATGAATCGACCCCTGCAACCACAAATAGGTGAATACAAATAGGTGAGTACACAGACACACACACACAGACACACACACACACACACACAGACACACACACACAGACACACACACACAGACACACACACACACACACAGACAGACACACACACACACACAAATTAGAGCAGCAGGCAGGAATAATAGGGAAAGTACTGTAATGGATCAGGGAATATCTGACAGGAAGGAAACAACGAGTGTTGGTACGTGATGAAGTGTCAGAGTGGGCGCATGTGTCGAGTGGGATTCCACAAGGGTCAGTCCTAGGTCCGGTGCTGTTTCTTGTGCACGTGAATGACATGATTGAAGGAATAAATTCAGAAGTGTCATTGTTCGCTGATGATGTGAAACTGATGAGAATACAAGCGGACGAGGATCAGTTAAGATTACAAGGGGATCTGGACAGACTACAAGTCTGGTCCGACAAATGGCTCCTGGAGTTGAACCTCAGTAAGTGTCAGTAAGAGTCATTCACGACATTGTACACCGTGTACATCATGCCTATACTGGAGTATGCAGCACCAGTATGGAACCCTCACCTTGTCAAACACGTCACGAAATTGGAGAAAGTGCAAAAATTTGCAACAAGTTTAGTCCCGGAACTGAGAGGAATGTCTTATGAGAAGAGGTTAAGGGAACTCAACCTGATGACACTAGAGGATAGGAGGACAGGGGGGACATGATAACGTATAAAATACTGAGAAGAATTGACAAGGTGGACAGGGTTCGAATGTTCCAGAGATGGGATACAGGAACAAGGGGCAACAATTGGAAGCTGAAAACCCAGATGAGTCA
Organism: Cherax destructor; assembly: GCA_009830355.1. Classification (NCBI taxonomy): domain Eukaryota; kingdom Metazoa; phylum Arthropoda; class Malacostraca; order Decapoda; family Parastacidae; genus Cherax; species Cherax destructor. Next base: position 3,395 of record WNWK01059480.1, on the reverse strand, counting down.
TAGGGATGTTAGGAAGTATTGCTTTAGCCTTAGAGTTGTCAGGAAGTGGAATAATCTGGTGAGTGAAGTAGTGGAAGCAAGTTCAATACATAGCTTTAAGAAGAAGTATGATAAAGCTCATGGAGCAGGGAGAGAGTGAATTAGTATCGACCAGTGAAGAGGCGGGGCCAGGAGCTATGAATCGACCCCTGCATCCACAAGTAGGTGAGTACAAATAGGCGAGTACACACACACATTGAAGAGGCGGGGCCAGGAGCTATAACTCGACCCCTGCATCCACAAATAGGTGAGTAAAAATAGGCGAGTACACACACAGTGAGAGTACCATGGTGTGTGTGTCGGCGGGTGACGCAGCGGCACGACACAAAACATAAAATTAGCATCACAGTCGACTCAAATTTTGAGAAAACTGTGAGGATGAGTTACTGAAGGTGTTAGTTGTCACGTAGTAGTGTTTTGGGTTCAGACGAGATGTGATTTTTAATTTTACAGTAATATTGCAGCATCTCTCATTACACACGTACGCTGCAATCCCACATCCTCTTCAGTCACACTGCTATCACTACAGTACTCCCACTCCCGCCTCCACCATACACACTCCTGCCATCACACTCCATCCACACAACCTCTCCCTCTATATATTCCCTCTTACATCACTCTCCCACATTTACCACAATCCTATGTTTACCAAACTCCCATATCTATTTTTTCTTCCACACTCCCAAATTTCCCATACTCCAACACACTCATATCCACTACACTGTCTACTCTCCCACACCTGCCACCCCTTATACATTCCCATCCCCACCACACTCACATCCCTCTACACCCCTACACCCACTACACTCCCTCACTCATCACACTCCCTCACTCATCACACTCCCACACCCACAACTCTCCCACACCTTCCATACTCCAACACTCAGAATTCTCCCACTCACGACATTTCCACACCTTCCATTCTCCAACACTGAAATACACTCCCCGAAGAATTTTTTTACTTATGCCCTTAGAGATATTAATGATATACTCAGCCTTGAAATACGATCCAGAATTTTGGTTGGCAGCCTGTGTCCAGGCCTGCCCTCAGCGTGTGTCCAGGCCTGCCCTCAGCGTGTGTCCAGGCCTGCCCTCAGCGTGTGTCCAGGCCTGCCCTCAGCGTGTGTCCAGGCCTGCCCTCGAGATGGTCGATGGCAGCATTGTTTAAGTTTTAAGAATTTGAAGGAATTAAATTATCACGAACATGTTTATGCAACACTTCACGTTTCCCAGAGTTAAACATGAATGCTACTTAAGGAGTTGGCTTAAGTCAGCGCTATAACCGGTCACTAAGCTGATATTGTGTAACTAGACATTCTGACTAGTTACACATAGCAATGATCCCACCCGCTAAGCTAAACAAAACAAAAAATACTCCATTACAGGCGTCTCTGTTTTGTAGTTGTTGAGGGCATCCTAAGAGGGCTTTTATATAGCTGTTGTTTGATTTGAGATTTGGGAACTGATTCTACATTGTTTGAGCAACAGTCATTGATACTTCAGGTCACAGCGAAATTTCTAGATGAGTGATATTTTTCACTGGTTATCTTTCAGTTATCTGGAACTGTCACTGTTCATCAATATTTTTTTTTTCTTATGTATGTTTATACAGTCTCGAAGACACTGTAAAGCAATGAATTGCATTTTCCCTTGTGATCTTATCATAAATTAAGACACTTCCATTCAGTGTGTTGCAATTATACACTCAACAAGTTTATTGACTTAACAGCGTCGCTTACTTGATTACCCATATGTTGCATTGGTACTCATGAAAAAAAGAGAGTTATTACTATAGGTTATTAACTATAAACATCAGGCGTATGTGTTTATACTTCATGACATTACTGGAGATTTGCAATTTTGATCCCTGAGTGAACCTCATGGACTCTGTAGTCCGTTCTTATTAAGGCAGTAAATTATTTCTTTTATGTTTACATTGAAAACTTTGTTTTCCTCCACGCTGTGGGCCCAAACAGTGTTTATATAAGATATTTTCTGCCTTTTTTTCAGTGATTTTCTCATTAACGGATTCCCTCTGTTCACTCTGTAGTGTGTGATATTGCTTGAGAAACAACTGATTCTTTTTCAGCACTATGTAACACTCATAGTATTAATTAATCTATTGTCCGTGTCCTCACTGCATCCTTGGTCAAGACTTCAACAGTACCGATTCTTCTTTTTTTTTTAGGTTATATGAACTAGTATTGTGATGGGTCATCATTTCACCTGGCCTCAGGGACCATCTACTTACAGACGTCTCCACACCAAATAAATATTTTCTTAACGATGTAAGATAAGATAATCTTCTGGCAATATTTTCTCCCAGTATTCAGTAACACGATTGAGATTTTTAAATATCCGTCTTAGTTGATAGGATTGAACTTAGGTACAGTCCTCCAGTGTTCTGATACTTCAGACTGGAGGAAATGGGTTGGTAATTCGTTTATACATCAGTTGTGACTATCTTAGCACCTCAGTGACATCATCCAGAGATCGAATGGTGACTCAGTTTTTAACCGTAGTACCGACTGTATTGAATTCTTGTGAATCGATCCTGAGGAGGTGAGGAATCTTATTCAAAGTGTTTCATGACGCTGATCACCTTATCATAAGTCTCCTTGCCACGGGGCTTCGAGAAGAACGGTTTTCAGCTACACCGACTTTGAATAAACAATTGTTGGACCTCTGGTTGTTCAGATATTTTGTGGCTGTAAGCAGCACCAGGAACAAAGTTCCAGTGTCTGACATTATTAGTCTTGGATTCTCGCATTATCCAACACTGGCTAAACTCGCACTAACACTACACTCCCTCACCTACCACACATATGCTACCACCAACCTCCTCTTTAAGGGGGGCTCCTTGTCGCGGTAAAGAGGCTATCGGTCTGAGGAATTGGACCTCTTGGTCTTCTTCCTCAGACCGAACCTAATTACCCCCTAATCCCCCCTCCCCTTTCCCATCTTCCCCATCCTCCCTTTTCCCTTTCCTCCTCCTCCTCCTCATCCCTCCCTTATTTCCTTCCCATTTTTACCCTGGGAGCTTCTCTCCACAGGCTTTTTAGTTCCTAGGTAGGGGGAAGGGTACCGTGGTCCAATCCCATTCCGTTGAGGTTCTCGGGGGTGGTGTAGTTTGCCGTGGAATCTGGATCGCCTGGGGATGTCCCGATCCCTCTCCAGTCTCCCGGGGGGTGGCCTTGGGTATCTTTCGGGCGACGGGTGTATCTCTGGAGGCCACCTTTCGGATTACGGGGTGGTGGCCAAAGGCGGTATGCTTTGTGGCGGATATCCGGCCGCCCTCTCTTTTGTCCGCTGAGGGGGGCGCGGTGTATGTGAGGTTGCTATCCCGGATTGCTGGT
>WNWK01059479.1:0-10177 GCA_009830355.1 Cherax destructor | reverse complement strand
CTTGACCCCAAAAGGGGGTAAACTTGGCAAACAAACCCCCTCCAAATATAGAAGCTGGAGAGACCCAAGCAATGCCCTGAAACAAGAAGTCAGTCATCAACCAATCATTGAACAGCAGCTGCGGCAACCCACAACCAAAGAGACAGGGCAGGGAACCCCAAACCATGGAGGAACCACCGCCCGGAAACCCAAGCCCCACTGGCCTTGATCTGGGTAGGGCACCATGAACCCCCAGGTGAAAGGGGGCCGGGAAATCTTGACATACATTTCACCCAATGATGTAGGCAGTAAAGGGGCTTTGATTCCCCACTTTTAGTGAAGGTTGCCTGTCATTTATGTAACTCTACAATGGAATGATTCAAATGGTTTTGGTGTAGTCGCAGAGTGAAGGCAGTTTAGATCACTCATCAGGTGCTCTCAAGGGGGAAGGGGTTTTCCATACCACATGCTTAAAGGGGTGAAGGGTTTTTTATCACTCATCAGGTGCCCCCAAGGAGTGAAGGCAGTTTCCATAACTCATCAGGTGCCTCAAGGAGGAAGGGGTTTCTACATTCGGTCCTGGGGAAAAATTCGTTTTATCACTCATCAGGTGCTCTAAAGGGGGAAGGCAGTTTTATCATTACGTTTTAAGGAGTGAAGGCAGTTTCATCACTATCAGGGCTCCAAGGAGGAAGGATTTTCCCATCACCATTAGGTACTGCAGTGAGTGAAGGCATTTAATTAATGCCTGTGCCACCCACAGCCTTCCAAAAGTGATCCCACAACCCTATTTTTGAAGACCTAAAAAGGGAAAGATAAATTTAAAAGTCTTCATATTTTGGGAGCTTATCATTCAATTTCATTATCTTTCAAGCCATCTGTATCAGAAAATTTTGTCCCTAAAAAACATAAAAATATGCTGTACTAAGAAAAGTATGTGCCACTAATGGAATGTGAATAACGATGACTGTGTTGTGGTGGCAGGTGCTGCATTGTTTGTTTTAGGGTAAAATTACAGCATCCAATTTTACAATAATATGTTCTGGGGTTTCAAAAAAAAATGAATTATGTTTACAGAGTGTCTCCCACCAAAGGGGGTTTTAAAAGGGAAAAACATTCATATCACTATTCAGTGGCTGTCTTACTAGAGGTGTACAGACATCACAATTTAAAAAACTCTCCAGACTGAAACATTCCACCCTCTTTAAGAGGTAGGTTAGGGAAGATTATTTGGAAACAAGTGTTTCCTGAAGAGGTCTTAGTTATTTTGATAATATCACTGGAATTTTTATCGCTCAGAGAACTTCCGCTGGTTTACAGGTCCACCCTTTAAAATTAAAAAAAAACAGACACGAGACTTCTGGTTTCCCCTGAATACCTTCAATCACTCAAACAGCACATCAAACCCCAAAAAACCTTTTATCACTACTTATTCTGATCTAATAGCTAAAACATCCCATTAGATTTCAAGCTTTGCTACATAACCCCCCCTTCAATCCATTCCCCTGCAACCTTCTTTTAGCCCCACTTCCTGTTCACCCCAGATTTAGTTCCCTTTTAGTAAACATTTTCTCCCCCTTTCCTTTCAAAGGACCAAACCACCTCAATAACACCCCCTTCCCCCATGAATTAAACCCATACCCTCTATGTCCCCAATTTTGACTTTCCTAACTCACTGCAAGAATATTAATACCGTACCATATAAAAAGAGAATGTTTCAAATATCTGTACTGGGGATGTTGGAAAATGAAATTGGTTGCTAAGTTCTGTGTCCACAGGTGGGCAAGTCCAGGGGTGAGTTTGAAAAACTAGAGAAAAGTCCCTTCCCTCCAGATCAAGTGCTGCTGACAACTAGATGACATCCTCTCCAGAAGGCAGACCCAGAAATTTAGTCCAGCATCGGAATTGAAAATATAAAGGAACAAAAAATGAGAAAAAAAATGTTTAAAAACTTTCATTAATCATTTTTGTAAGGGCATATAAAAGTAATTAGAGGGATCGATTTTGACCCAAGGAAGAGGAGGGAAGCCAAAGCTCTGATTCAGAGACATCACCAGGGCAGAATATAAAGCCAACATGCTAAATTTTTAAACAAGTTTCAAATTATGTATCTGAATACATTCATTTAGTTACATGTAGTGAATTTTCAGAATTTTCCCATTTTTTTTTTTTTTTTAATACATTAAATTCACCATCTAACATCGTTTCAAAAAGGGAGGGGCTATAAAGAGAGGGAGAGGCCAGCAGAAGGAGCATTCAGTACGAAGTCTTAGGGGGCCCAAAAAGCCGTGGGTAATAAAAAGTTTTGTAATTACGAATTTGTAATAAAGGTTATCTTCACTTTTTTCCCAAAACAATATCAGAAACATGATATACCCTAGAACTAAAAATTCTGGGGGTCAAATCCCCGCCCGGGGCTGGACCGGCCCCATGCCAAAAAAAAAAATGAGGGATGCCGAGGCTGGGCCCGGTATAAGATCATAAGACAGATATGTTCTTCATCTGTCCTCTGGTCTATAACAAAAAAAACGAAGAACCCGTGCAAACATTTTTAAATCACCAATTTTAAAAAAAAATACAAAAAAAGATGATTTTTTTTTTTTTTTCTGAGTCATATGCTATGTTCTCTATCTCATGGCATCTTAAGAAAAGATTAAACTTAGTGAACAAGATATGCATGAAAATAATAATTTATAATAGTAATAATAATAATTTATAAAAATAATAATAATAATTATAATACAGCCTCTCCCTCACTTAACGATGGAGATAAGGGCCTAAGACCCCGCCCGGTAAACGATTTAGTCGTTAATCAAGGAATCACCTTACTGGCACTTCAAAGTGAAACCCACCCAAAATTAAACATTCAGTTTTATGTTTTTTGGGGAAAATTTCTTTCAATCTGTTTATTTTTAAACAGTTATACAACATGAAATAGGTCAATGACTTCTTCCAAGATATTCCAGGAAAGGTTTACATAGCTGATTACTTGAAAAAAAAAAAAAAAATGAAAATCATTTTTCTCAGTCTTTGCATAGGGTAAGAGCGATCTTCTATAGTTACCTCTTCAGGCGAGTAACGTTTTCTGTAATAGTCACGGTCACTTTTTTTTTTTCCCTCTCCGCCTCCACCCTTCAATACCTCTCTTTTAATGTAAGTTTTTATTAATTTGGGCGTCTTTATCATGCTTTTACGTTATTTATGTTTATAATATTATTCTGAAATAATATGATAGGTAGATAACCTTTATTGATAGTAATAGCATAATTTTACAAATTTTATAGTGCCGTGAGCTTCGTCCGATGTCATGGTGAAGTTGGAGTTACTGGGGACTACTGGCACTTTCTCCCTCTCTCTCGTATAGCCCAGCCCAGCACACCCTCCAATACCTCTCCATACATGCAGTTTATTATTATTATTAAATTTTTTTTTATTATTAACACATCAGCCGATTCCCACCAAGGCAGGGTGGCCCGAAAAGAAAAAACTTTCATCATCATTCATCCATCACTGTCTTGCTGGGGGGGTGCATTACACTACAGTTATAAAAATGCAACATTAACACCCCCTCCTTCAGAGTGCAGACACTGATACTACTTCCCATCTCCAGGACTCAAGTCCGGCCTGCCGGTTTCTAATTCCCTTCATAAATGTTTCTTTGCTCACACTCCAACAGCACGTCAAGTACAGTGGTACCTCTACTTACGAGCTTTAAATTGTCCAGATGGCTATTCAAGTAGCAATACCGAAGGAATTTATTCCCCCTAAGTAATGAAAATTAGATTAATCAATTTCAGACCCCCAAAAATACACTTACAAAAGCACCACAAAAATACATTTACATAACTGTTCGAGTTGGGAGCTGCTCGTAAGTAAAGGTACCACTGTTTTAAAAAACCATTTGTCTCCCACTCCTATCAAATATGCTCACGCATGCTTGCTGGAAGTCCAAGCCCTCCCCAAAAACCTCTTTTACCCCTCCTCCATCCTTTCCCTAGGCCGACCCCTACCCCCTTCCCTCCACTACAGATTTACACACCCCGAAGTCTTTCTGTTTCGTTCCATTATCTCTCTTTCCGAACCACCTCAACAACTCCTCCTCAGCCTTCTGGATAATAGTTTGAATCCAGCACCCCTCCAAATTTTCCCAAACTACGAATTCTTCATTATATTCACACCAAAATTGCACTCAGACATGACATCTCTACTGCCTCCAGCCTTCCTTGCAACATTCATCACCCATGCTTCACACCCATATAAGAGTGTTGGTATAACTATACTTCATATTCCCTCTTACTTCCACGGGCAAAGTTCTATGTCTCCACAGACTCCGAAGTGCACCACTTTACCTTTTTCCTTCAATTCTATGATTCATCATCCTTCATAGACCCATCTGCTGACACGCCACTCTAAATATCTGAATACATTCACCTCCATACTCTCTCTCTCCAATCTGATATCCAATCTTTTGTCACCTAATCTTTTGTTATCCTCATCACCTTACTCTTTCCTATATTCACTTTCAATTTTCTTTTTTTTACATACCCTACCAAATTCATCCACCAACCTCTGCAACTTCTCTAAAAATCTCCCAAAAGCAGTGTCATCAGCAAAAAACACTGTGACAACTCCACTTGTATTTGATTCTTTTTCTTTTAACCCCACACCTCTTGTCAACCCCATCTATAAATATTTGAACAACATGGTGACATCACACATCTTTGTCTAATGCCTACTTTTACTGGGAAATAATCTCCTCTCTCCCATACACTCTAACCTGAGCCACACTATCCTCATAAAAAATTTTTCACTGCTTTCAGTAACCTACCTCCTATTCCATACACCTGCAACATCTGCCACATTGCCCTCCCTATCCACCCTGTCATACGCCTTTCCAAATCCATAAATGCCACAAAAACCTCTTTACCCTTTTCTAAATACTGTTCACCTATATTATTATCATTCTTATTTTTTATTACTATTATTATTATTATAATTATTATTACCATCCACATACAGTGGTACCCGACTTTAATTTTTTCATTCCAGAATGCTGTTCAATGCCATTACCAATTTATCTCCATAAGAAATGATGTAAAATAGACTTAGTCCTTTTAGACCCCCAAAATTACACTTACAAAAACATTTAAAAATAAACTTACATAAAAGGGTGTGTTTGGGACCATCGTAGTCGGGGACCACTGTACCTTGTTCACTGAGTTTAATAATTTATTAAGCTGGCATGAGACACGAAAATGTAATAAATAATAATAATAATTAATAATAATAATAATAATAATTAATAATAATAATAATTTAATAATAATAATTAATGATAATCAAACCTATCGAAATATGTTCTATGACATTTACAGCTCCCGGGTGATTTTAATTATATTTATTATTATTAATATTATTTATCACCATTGACATACCTTGTTCACTATATAATAATTTTTGCTGCCACGAGACAGAAATGTCAACACACAAACACACCAGCTGATCCCTTGACTATGTATTTTTATTCTTCCATTTTCCTCGTTTTTTTCCTCTTCCAAGGTGCTGCACGTCATTGTCAACCCATAGTACAAGAGAGAGTTATAAGTGCAGCAGCACTTGGAAGAGGAAAAACAACAAGAGGAAAATGGAAGAAGTACAAAAGAAATTCACAGTAAAGGGATCAGCTGGTGTGTTCGTCGTGTGTTTACATTCTGCATTTTCGTGGGAAACTAACCCTTTGACTGTCGCAACCCCTAATCCTGAGTGCTCTCCTGTTGTCTAAAAATTTTAAAAAAAAAAAAAATTTTTTTTTTCTTATGAAATGATAATTTTTCCGATTGTAATGACACCAAAAGTATAAAATTTGATTGAAACCACGGAGTTACACCCGTAAAGGGTTTGATTTGGGGAATATCGCATCCTTTTTTTGACTTTGAGCCCTATTTTTGGCCAATTCCATTGTTCCAGTTGACAAACTCATAGCACTTTGAACTCCATTTGTTCTATCGATTGAGGAAAACCAATTTCCCATTTCAACACCAAAGTGGTCAGAAAGGGAAATTTGGCCAATTTCAGGGAAAAAAAAAGTTTCAATTTCAAAATGGGGTCCAGAATAAAAATGCAAAATTTTCTCCTAAAATAAGATGTTATCTGTTCATTGCCCTTCTTTTAGGCCCCTTTTTTTCTCTTTTTTATTTTGTTTTTTATTCAAAAAAAAGAAGATTTACGTTTAGGGATTTTTATTTTTAAAAAATTTGGCAAAAATATACAGTTATTTGAAAGAATATTAGACTCACCAATTGATTGTATTGCCTTTTTTGTTTTTTCTTCAACATTTGCAAAATCAAATTTTTCCCCCTACTTTGAGCTCTTTTCCCAATTGTTTTCATCAGCAAAAAAATCATCTATATTTCTTAGATGTGTTCCATTCATCAAATGAACCAAAAAAAAGAGAATACAACCATAAATACTATACAAAAAATAACCTCAAAGAGGGTTTTTTAAACAAAAAGGGTCGATTTTTTTTTGCACTGCCTGCTGCAGATTTTTTTTTTACAGCGACACCACCACACTTGATTTGAGGCCGTAGAATTTGTGAGTATATATATGTCCGAAACAGTGGCTTGTAAGACGTATATATAGACCAAACAGTCAAAGGGAATTTAAGAAAATTAAACTCAGGAAAAGGATTTATGGGATAATAATAATAATAATTAAGATAAAATTTATTTCTTGTATTAATCAATTTTTTTTGGGGTGCTTTAAAAGTCGCCTTTTAAAACCCATACAATGTTGCACTTCTATCGTCATTACACATTGTTCAAAATTTACAAATTTGTCTTTGGGGACTTTTGTGGGGATGAGTGGCTGTAAGAAGGAGATTGAGATGCGTGACCCAAGTTCTCATACAGATATTTTTTTTTTTTTTCTTTGGAGAGCCCGTCGAAATTGAAACCCAACAGTACGCGGTAAGTGAGGGAGGTGAAAAAAAAATAAAAATTTCTCTGGGAAAGTCAACCATATTTTTATAGGTTTGAGCTGACATTTAAAGACTCCAGAACGAAATTTTTTATTTATTATTATTATTATTATTACCATTGACATATCTTGTTCACTGAGTTTAATCATTTCAAGCTCCCCACCGAGAAGTAAACACAGACGAACACACCAGCAGAGGCTGGTTTGACAGATTTAAGAAGCGTGTGGCATAAAAGTGTGGTAAGGCATGGTGAGGCTGCAAGTTCAGACTAATGTGGGGTGAAAAATTTGTGCAGGAATTTAACCCTTCAGGGTTATGAGTACTAGAGCTTTCAAGAAAACAGGCTGTTAGGCCTAGATGTGATAGAATGGGTCTGTGCGGTCAGTGTGCGCAGTATAAAAATTCCTGCACCACACAGTGCATAATGAGGGAAAAAACTCTGACCGTGTTTTTGGTGTAAAACAGCGATTTTTGCAGTCTATTTTCGTATGGTATTTATTGATGTATTCTCGTTTTCTTGGTCTCATTTGATAGATTGGAAGATATATTACAGAAATAGAGATGATTTTGATTGGTTTGACAATGACAAGTACCTTGAAATTGAACTCAAAGTAGTGAAATGTTCGTTTTTTGAGATGATCAAGAGTAAACAAATCACACCATGTGTCCAATACACATCAACTGGCAGTCTAATATTCATGCACAAGTGCCTGATATTTTTTATACCATTTTACAATGATGCAGCTGTATACAGTGGCCCCCCAGTTTGTAAAAACTTCACTCCTGAAGTCTGTTAAATCCCAAACCCCCAAAAATTTACCCCTTTAAAGGGAAAAAAATGTCCAGGGGGGGTCTTTTTCAGCCCCCCCAAAAATCCCACTTCCACAAGCACTTACAATATTATACTTACATAAATGCCCGATTTCGGGAACAAACTGGGGGTCCACTGTACATAAATTTCTTCTATTTTTTTGTGAAAAAAAATTAAAATAAAAAGCAAAAGTAATGTAAGGGGGGTTTGGAAAATGATTTAATGCACAGAAAGATTTTTTTAGTGAAGAATGCCTCCCTTTTTCTGGACCCTATTTTAAAATTGGCATTGTTTAAAAATTTGTGTGAAATTCCAAATTGTTTTTTTCTGACCACTTTTTGGGGACATATTTGGGGAAATTTTAAAAAGGGTTTTTTGTACTAAATTTAAAAAAAGGGTTTCCCGGGGAAATTTTTAAAATTTTAGTAGACTAAAACTTTTGGGTTTTTCGAAAATCCCCCAAAAAATGGGAAAAAAACCCCGATGCATAAATTCATCCATCCCCGATAACCAAAGCAAAATTTCCCTTTAAATTTTTGATCAAATTTCATATTTTTGTGGCGTCATGATCGGAAAAGATTCCCTATCTTTTCATAAGAAAAAATTTTTTTTAAAATTCTTGGCCCCCGAGAACGGGGTTTCAGAGGGGGGCCTTTGGGACCCTGAAAGGGTTAAGGGGTATGTAGAGACTAAAAAAATTCAAACCCCAACAAGTGTTAAAGGTGAAACAACCCCGTTTGAAAGAAAATCCAAAGAGGACCTACATCATGCAGGGGGAAAAGGCACTGCCAGGCACAAGCCATAAAAACAGGCTAACTTTTTTGTTCTGTGCTAATGCTGGTGGGTTTTTAAACCCCTTGTTTATGGAGGCCCCATTCTGAAACTGTCATTCTTTTGGGGAAAAATTTTGGGAAAAAAAAAAATTATTTTTCTTTAAAATTTTAGAGAATCTTTTCCCATTGTTTACAAAAAAAAGAAATTTGATTGAAAACTTACGGAATTGGGTCTCGCAAAATTAGCGATGTCAGTGATATATATATCGGCATTTTCCCCCCGGCCCTATTTTTTGGCCAACCATTGGGGCAGTCGACCAAACTCATAGTTATTTCTTTAGAATCCCTTTTTTCATCGATTGGGGTACAAGAAATCCCCCAAAATTTCGATTTAACTACCCAATAATTTGGGCAGAAAATGGCAATTTTTCCAATTTCCCTAAAATAAAAGATGTCAATTTCCCAAAAAAGGGGGCCAGAAAAACAATGCAGACATCCCCAGCACTAAAATAAGATGTTATCCGTTCATTAACATGTCTTTAGGCCTCTCTTACATTATTTTGTTTTTTATTTTGATTTTTTTTTCACACAAAAATAGAAGATTTATTTTTTGAGACTATTGCATTATTGTAAAAAATGTTAAAAAATATCTGTGCACTTGTGGAAAAAAATATTAGACTCACCAGTTGATGTGTATTGGGCGCATGGTGTGATTTGTTTCTTTTTAACATTGGGGAAAAATTCCGGGCCTTTTCCCTACTTTGGGTAATTTTTAAGATGGTTTTCATCAGAAACTAATCAAAATCATCTTTTCCCCGTAATATGTTTTCCCCTTCTATCCAAAAAGAGACCATGAAAAGAGAATAAAACATAAATACTATCAAAATACACCCCAAAAACAGGGGTTTTTAAATTTAAAAAAAACGGCCCGGGTTTTTTTTTTTCATTATTCTGCTTGCTGCAGGATTTTTTTTACTCGCACACTTTACCACACAGACCCATTCTCTCACATGTGGGGCCCCCAGGTTTCTCCCCCGCTTGATTTTAGCCGCTAAATTTAGGGAAAAACGTCCGGGGAAAAATTGGCTGTAAGATGTATATATACGTCCAAAAAAAGTCAAAGGGGTTTAAAAAAATAATAATACAGCTTCATCTTTTGGGCCCCAAATTCTCCGACTACTGTGTTAAAAAGAGAAGTAACTTGGGAAAACTAATTCCAAAATCAACAAGAAAAAACCAAAAAATCTTCCCGGTCTTGTCAAACCCCGGACGCCGGGACACCCTCCCACCCCCCCCCCAAAAACCCCCTCATCACCACCCAGAGCGACGCATCAACAACAAACATGGCTGCCTCCCCCACAAGCTCCCCACTGGTTTTACCCCCCGATAATCTCTCAGGTATGACGAATGATCCAGGAAAACTAAAATCAAAATCATCAAATTAAAAAAGAAAAATCCCAAAGTAAAAAAAAATTCTACAACAAGATACCAGGATGACACAACTTGAAAAAAAAATCCTCAGCCTTGAACAAAAGTTAAAAAAACTGGAATGACTGATTTTGGCAAAACCCCCCAAACTGTCATTTAAGCAAACAACAGATAACATCTATAAACACAAAGGTTGAGGGGAAACAG
>WNWK01059478.1:0-10178 GCA_009830355.1 Cherax destructor | reverse complement strand
GTTGCTTCTGTCTGTTGCCCCCTTTTCCCTGTTGTTTTTTTTTTTTGATGTCTGGTGTCTGTTGCTTTCTTTTTGATGTCTGCTATCTGTTGCCTGTTGTTTTTTTGCTTTGTTTGATGTCTGCTGTTTGTTCCTGCTCTCTAATTTTTTCCCTTGTCTGTTCCCCTGCTCTCAAAATGTCTGCTGTATGTTCCTGTCTAAATGCCCCTTTTTTCTTTTTTTTTTGCTGGGCCCCCAAATGTATACTTTTTAAAAGTTTTAAATTTCCCCTAGTTACCCAGTCACTGATCAATTTTTTTTTAAAAAGGTTCTAGTTACCCAGTCACTGATCTATTTTTTTTTTAAAAGGGTTCTATTACCCATTTTTACTGATTATCTTTTTTTAAAATTTATTTCCCCCAAAAGTCTACTGATCTATTTTTTTTTTAAAGGTTCTAGTTATCCAGTCTACTGATCTTTTTTTTTTTTTAAAAGGTTCTAGTTATCCAGTCTATTGATCTATCTTGTTTTTTTTTCCCCTGGTTACCCATCCCGTCTATCTTTTTTTAAAGGTTCTAGTTACCCTTTGGAAGCTGTTTATTTCAGCTTGGGGGTTTTTTGGGTCCCAGTGCGGTCGTATCCTTTCCTCTTGGCCCCCCAATTTTTCCCAAAGGGGGAACGGGCCCCACCCCCCCCCAACTGGTTTTAAAAAATTCCCCCCCGCAACCCCCCCCCCAACACCTCCCACCCCCAACAGCTAACCCCCCCCAAGAACCCCCCCCCAAGCTAACCCCCCCAAACCCTCCCCCCACACCCAACCCCCCAAAGAACCCCCACCCCCCCCCCCCAAAAAAACCCCCCCCCCCCAAAAAGGCTAACACCTAACCCCGTTTTAACCCCCCTTTTTCCCCCCCCAACTAACACCCCCACCCACACCCAACACTTCCCCCCCCAAACACCTAAAAAATTTCCCACCCACAGCTAACACCCACCCACAGCTAAACCCCCCCCCAAACCCAAAACCCAGCTAAACCTCCCCCCACACTAACATTTCCCCACCCACACTAACACCTCCCCCTTTTGGGCCCAACCCCCCAACCCCCCCCCAAGCTGACACTTCCACCCAAAAAGCTAACACCTCCACCCACAGCTAACACCTCCACCCGCAGCCAACACAGGACTCACACAGCTACCCACCCACAGCTAACACTTCCACCTGTCAGCCACACCCCACCAGAGCAAACACCTGCCCCGCAGCTGGACGGAGGACAGAACAAGCCACGCCGACAGCAGGAACTAGAGTCTTCTGGCATACAGTAAGGTCCAGGCCAGACGTCAACTTGACTGCACATCCATGAGCGCTGTACCATCCTCACATCTGCAAACAATGACCGACAGTAGCATTTCCTAAGGTATGACATTTAACCCAAAAGGGCGATACTGCACTTGCTCTGTATGAAATACTTTACAAGACACACTAAGTACATACTGCCACACTATTATTTCCATGGAATTCATTATACTAAGGGTACCCTCTAAGAATAAATTTATATATTTGCTATTGTCCACCCTGACTCCATTATTTAATTAACTATACAATGTATGCACATTAATCCCCATTTCTGCAAGCAAACAATTAGCGAGGCCAGCGTAGGGAGTCGGACAAGCGGCAGGTATGTCCAACACAGGGAAATGTACTGTCTGGGGTCTCAGGCCATAAGTATGGAGCCTTACAGGACTGTCATCTGTCGTAGGGATAGCGGGTGAAGAACTAGACAGGTTGTCACTAGTTTGAGTCTTGATTGTATTTGTAATGCCTGTATTCCAGCTCTGTTTCAGCTTCTTGCAATTATGATCAATATACTTCATGTGTCAAGGTGAGCTTCTCTCTCCTGATAGTTCGGTAGCTATCTCCACCTCGAACTTATTGCCACGGAGCTGTCGTAGGACACGGTAAGGACCGACAAACTTGGGGACAAGTTTATGCATACCAGGGGTCTGCGTCTGGGTTGAGAACACAACTTCTGCAACCCGGGTTCCACCTTACTTTCCTTATCGTGGGCGTTGCGATCAGACGTGAACTCATCTGTGGCTTTTATTAGGTTCTCACGTACGTTGGAAGCAGCCAAGCTGTGTGGTCCGCATCTTAACTATACCGTGCTATCGGTGGCCATAGGTTGACTAGGCGGAGCAAACAGGATTTCGTATGGTAAACGCTTATCATAGCCGATAAGGCAAATGGGGTGTCTCGCTCACCGAGCTGTTGAGGGAAGAGTTCAATGTACACTGAACATCTGCACATGGCCATCCCATGTGGTACAACTCGGATTAACGGTTACTTGAGCACTTCCAGAACTTTGTGGTTTGTATGTTCAGCAAGACCATTACCGCGATGGCGAGGAGCTACTGGTGCCTTGGTGAATGTCAAACCTGGAACAAAGGTCCTTCATCGTGGCATTGGAGAAACCACCCATGAAAGTGCGGTGAACCGGCTGGGCCCTATGAAGGAGCGGACAGACCCGCGCCGTAGGGTCTGGGGAAATTTCCCGCACAGCCGAGATTTTAGGACTCGTCTGTCTTGATGCATCTGAGTCACTATGTGGCCAGAAACTTTATTTCCTGCTTAAGGAACTGACATTTTGAAAGACCATGAGCGTCCCAAACCTAGAGAGTACTGAAAATCGTTGTCATTAGATGACTGAACGTGATGGGGCTTCCGCGCAAGCCGAAGGGCATTCTCTTGAACTGATAATGACCAGTAGGCATAGAGAACGCTGTTAGTTTTTTGCTTGGTCATCAAGAGGGATCTGCCAAAAACCCTTAAAGAAGATCAAGAGCCAAAGACCTTGTTATCGCCAATGTTCTGTAACAGGTCATTCAGAACTGGCAATGGAAAATGGTCTGGGATGGTACGGGACCAGTTTCCTGTAATCAAAACAGGACGCCATGTCTCATCTTTTTGGGAACTAGGATTAGAGGGGCATTCCACGGGAAATGGACCTCCATAACTCCATCGAGCATCTTTGGAAGAGTTGGCCAGAAAACATTCTTGCTCGCGGCAACGATATGCAGGCACGTAAATGGGTTTAGTACCTTTATTTAAGCAGAATATGGTGAGACATAGGGGGGTCATGACCCATGGACTACCATCTAACGCGACGGAAAAGCGCGGCGATTGGAGAACCTGGATGTTACAAATGACACGATGTCTATTATCAATAGACATCTCCAGCGAACACTAGAAAGGATACCCCTTCTAGCATCCAGCCTGTTACGGGGCCTTTTGCAACAAAGTCAGTATCCGGGTTCAGTTATCCAAATATAATATAGCTTAAGAGGATTGCAACTGATGGGGTACTAACCAACGAAATATATTTAAAAGATTTATTATCAAAGTGAGTAATCTAGGGTAGCAAAGTAAATCAAATATAAAGATAATAATTAAGATATCAATTAGAGGTTAATTAGGAGGGTAGCTCCTACACTGCTCTCATACGAGATGAGGGGAAAAACACCCGGGACATAACAAAGATCGCCTAGGTAGACCATGGGGGGCCCCCGGGGGAGAGTAGGGAAAAAAAAAATTTGTCATTAGACGCCCGAACGTGATGGGTTTTTCCCCCCCAAACCGGGGGCATTCTCAAAAACCCCTTTTAAGTGGCTTTGGAAACGTTTTGTTAGTTTTTTTTTTTGGAAAAAAAAGGGAGGTTTCCCCAAAAAACCCAAAAAATCAAGAGAAAAAGATCTAAAAAAAATGCCAAAAAAGGTTTTTTAAAAACCCCGGGCAATGGAAATCGGGGGATGGTACAGGCATTTTTTTTCCCCCTTTTAAAAATAACGGACGCCATGTTCCTTTTTTCCCCGGGCCCAGGATTGGGGGGGCTTCCCGGGGGGAAAGGACTCCCGATAACCCCATCGGGCTTTTTAAGAGTTTGCCGCAAACACTCTTTGAAACCCCCAAACAAAACCATACAAAAAGGGACGAAAAAGGGGGTTTGTCCTTTTTCCCCAAGGGGAATTAAGACATCCCCCGGGGGTCCCCCCCGGGGGACTCACCATCTAAGGGGGCGGGCCGGGAAAACCCCCGGGGGGAAAGTTTTAACTTCTCCCGGGGGGGTTGTCATAGCTAGATCAGCTTCCCCCCCTGGCCGGGGGGACAGAAAAATTTAAAAAAAGCGGACCCCACCTGGGAGGGGCCCGAACGTCCCCCGGGATTTCCCCCCACTCCCGGGGGGGGAAGGGGGCAGGGAAAAAGGTTTTCCCCCTTTTCCCCTCGGGGAATTTAACGGAAAAGTTCCGGGGACTTGCAACTTCCCCGACGAAGGTTGGGGCGGCTCAAGGGGGGGCCCTTGACCCCTTTTTCGTTGTCGACTAACCTTATCCCCTTAAAAGTTTTTGTCACATACCCCAAAAAAGGGAGGGCGAATTAGCCGACAAAGGAGGGCCTTTTTTTTGAAAAGGGGCAGTAACTCGCCGCTGAGACACGATATCTTTGTTAGACACCCCCAAAAAGGAACACCCCCCAAAGGATAGCCCTTCTAGCTCCCCCTTTTACTGGGTTTTTCCCAAAAAAAATTAATGGGGGTTGGAACCCGATATATTATTTTCCCTTGAGGATTGCAACTGATAGGGAAACAACCAAACAGATTTTAAAAAAGTTTATTAACAAAGGAAAAACCCCCAAAGGGCAAAAAAGTAAATCAAATATAAAGTTTTTTTAAATTTTAAAGAAAAAAAATTTTTGGGAAAAGGGAATTGGAGGGGTCTCTAAGACCTCCCCCATATACAAAAACCCGGGGGCAAAAATATATAAAGACTCAGAAGTACCATCAGGTACAAGAAGTAATCACAATAATATATACAAATAAGAATAAATAAGGGGGAAAAGCGTTTCCCAAAAAACTCTGGATTTACCCCAAATGGGTTAAAACCGAACTTTTTTAAGCAAAAACCCCACCAAAAAACCCAATCGAAACCCCGTTTGGGGGCCAGAAAAATGCCCAAATTTCCCCCGAACAGCAATATAACAGGCAACAGCAACAAAAACCAGGAACAAAGGGGGGTGAAAATCGCCCCAAACCCCGGGGGCCCGAAACCCCCAAAAAAGTCAAAAAAAACCCCCCCCTTTTTACTAAAACCCGGGGCAAATAAAAAAAACCCAAACTGTGGGGGTTTACAGATGCCTTATCAATTGGGCCCAAAAAGGGGTCCCCTTGAGCCCCAAAATTTTTTCGGAGTGAAAAAGGGAAAACACAACCCAAAACAACGCGAATAATCACTGTTTTAAAGTCTATTCTCTGGAACGAGTTACACAGACCCCCGAGAAGATGATTCGCCCCCACCATCGAATGCATACTCTACCCAACAGAGTCTAATGTCGAGAAAAAAAAGAGAAATGGGGGTTTTGGGGGGGTTGACCCCGACGGGGTTAAAAAAGGGCCCGGGGAGAGAGGGGAAAAGGGGAAAAACCACCCGGGTCAGGGTGTTTGGGGGCTGACTCCCCCCAAAAAACTAGACGCGGCACCCCTAAAAAGAGTTTGCCAACCCCAAAAGGGGTTACGACAAAGAAAATTTAAAAAAATTACATCCACCTAATAAAAAAAAAATAAGTTAAAAAAAGGGCAAATAAGCCAAATAATTCCAATAATAATATAAAAAAAATTAACGTTTTAAAATTTTTATCGAAAAATCACAATAAAAAAATTATAGAAAATGGAAATATCCCCCAAAATACATTAACCCAAACCCGGGGGCCCAAAAAACCAAATCGACAGTCGCCCCCCAGGGGGACGCGGGTTGGGGAAAAATGCCATCCTCTACAAAAACCCCGGGGGTTTGAGTGAGGCCCGGGGAAAGGTCCCCAGCCCCGGGGTTTTACTGAAAACCCCAGCGCTGTTTTGGGCCCGGGGGGGACGAGATACGAGCTTTTTTGGGAGGTTGGTCGGGCAAAAAAGGGCCAAACCCCATGGGGGGGGCGAGGGGAAACCCCCCGGGGGGGCCCCAAAGTTTTAAGCCCCCAGACTCAGAGACGGAGGGCGGAAAGGGGGGAAACCCCCCCCGACACCCCAGGGGCGCGTCCCTTTCCCTAAAAACCCCCCTTTCCATTTTTTCCGGATCAAAAAGGGGGTCTTAAGGCCCCCCATGGTCTTGAAACCCGAAAGAAACGCCGGGAAAAACGAGTCTCAACAACTAAGAATTTTGGGGCCCACCATTTTTGGGTCAGGACGCAAATTTAAGGGTAAACCACGGCCCCCGGGGAGGGCTCCCGGGCCCCCTCGAAACCCCCCCAAAAAGAAACGTCGGTCGCTGGCTGAAAAGGAGCCCAAAAAGTCACGGAAGAGGGGGAAGGGAAAAGAAACCCCGCCCCCCCATTTCAAAAAAAAAGGGCCCAGGTGGGCCCAAACCCAGAGGTCCACAGGGGGCCCCCCCTCAGAATGTGAAGGGGATGACGGGCCGATTGGGTTCCGGAGCCCCGGGAGGGCCGATTTGGTAAACCCTCCCCAAAAGCGGGTTAAACCGCGACCCGGGCCGAGGCCTTGTTGCAGCGGCCGGGCCCCGGGCGGCGGCTTGGGGGTGGACGGTACAGCGACCAAGGGGGGACTATCTCCGTATTTTTCGCGTCTTTCCCCCCGAACCCCCGGGGGGCCCGGGGCCCGGGGCCCGGGGGCGGGACCGTCCTTTCCCCCCGACAAGAGGGCTACGCAACTTGTGCCCCCCAAAACGGGGTAGCCCGGGATAGGGGTAAACAAAACGCCCCCCGGGCCGCGGGGGACGGATTATCAGGGCGGGGGCCGGGGTTTTTAAACCTCAGAAAGGTAAGACCTTTTACCGAGTTAAAACATGTAACCAGCGCTTCGGGGGGGGGCTGACGGCGGGTGCGATGACGCTTGGACTTAGGGGGGAGGAGCCCCCGCGTCGTTGCCCCCCAAACCTGACCCCCTTTGAGGCTGGCCCCGGGGGCTTTCGCCCCCCTTTTCACGACATCAGCAAAAGTGAAAACGGCAACACAAAAAAACTGGGGACTTAAGGATTTCGCGGCGCCCCTTTTTCCCCCCGGGTTTTTAATTTTACGGGCAAAAAGGGGCCCAGGAGGGTCCCCGGCCCCAAAGCCCATCCAAACCCCCACTGGAAAATTTGGGGCATTTTCCGCAGCCCCTCCCAACGGGGGGAGATGTTTTTAGTTTATACTACCTAAGGACCCATCTATCCTTCATAATGCCAATAAAATCTAACGTCCCCAAAGACAGAAAAAAAGGGGCTTTCATCCGGGGATTGGATCATTCATGACCCTGTGATAATGTCAAGGAATGGCGGAGCCTCCCCGGAAGAATTCGGAAGTTTCCTGTGGGGCCATCCCCAAATCACGTTTTTCCAAAAAAGTTCTGAAGGAAGGGGAAACACTTGGGATTGAAAAAACCACCGGGCTGTTTAAAGTGGGGCTCAGGGGTTAGGGGTTCCCTTTTTAACCCCGTCGTCTCGACCATTTGAACCAAGTCTCCAACACCCCGGCGCGACCGTCGAAAAAAGGACGGGGGGGAAGATTTGGGGCCATTCGGGCCGGTAGGGCAAAAACGGCCAATTTTAAAGGGGGCGCCATCCCCCCTTTGATGGGCCGAACAGGGGGGTGCCACCTGGGAGGTGGGAGCGACGGGCCCCCGGGGCCCCCCCGTCATGGGCCGTTTTGGCAAAATAAGTCCCGGGGAAAAAGGGAAAAGGGGTCAAAGCAAGAATTTATAGGAAAGCTAGAACTAAACAAAAGCAGAGGACACAACCTTTAAAAAACCATTTTTAACAAATTGGAATTACGAAAAAAAAAGGGGGACTTCTGAAACTCAAGGTAAATTTTGAACAAAAAATTAATTGTGGGGGGTTCAGAACAAAAACAGAGATAACTGGCAAGAAAATTGCAAAAAATGAATGAACTGTAAAAGAGGAATTAACAAAAATTTAAAAAATTAAAAAAAAATTGGGGATTACATACAATGTACCGCAAAGGGAGGCTTTGTCAACAACAAAAAAATTTTGGGAGGGCCGGTTCCAATTAGGTAGGAAAAAAATATGAACCCCTTCGCAAAAAGGGGTGGCAAAACAATTTATAATATCGCTTCAAAGGCACTAAAATTTACGGACAAGGTAAATTTCACACAAAAAGGCAAAAAAAAAAGCAAAAATGGTAAAAAAAAAAAAGGCAAAAAATTGGTGGCAAAATGAGTGTACACTGACACAAGAAAAAAAAACAATAAATTCTGGTTCAAAAATGAAATTCCACATAAATTTAAAAAAGAAATAAGAAAAGGTTTTGAAACCCCAAAAAGGGAAATGATAATGACTCAAGACAAGGCATAAACATTAACAGAAGCAAAACACAAAAGGGGGGAAGGAAAAAAAAAAAATGGCAAAGAAATAATAGGAGAAAAAAAAATTAAATTAGACACTGGAGAAAATGTTTTTTAATAAAAATTTTGAATTCAAGAGAATAAAACGACCCCCGGAAGTATTAAAAAAACACTTAACACACTAACACCTCAGAACTGGGGGTCCAAAATTTTCAGTTTGCAGAGCAAAATCAAAATAAAAAACAGACAGATAGACGAATTAAAAAAAATATATATATATATATATATATATATATGCAAAAAATCACAAAAATCAGGTGATATAAAAAATACCCAAGACAACCACTATGAAAAAATAGAGGAATTCCCCCCCTTTCGTGACTACTCCATTATAAAGGAACTTAAAAGGAAACTTTTTAAAGAGGCTTATATGGGGAAGACTACACCTCACAGTCACATCACACTAACAAAGACTACACCTCACATTTTCCCCAACATCGCACGACCGTGAAGAGGAAAAAAAAAAGGGGGCCGAAACCTTCCCAAGAATTAAATTAGTCCAATTTATCATTAAATTCTTCCCAAATTTTAAATTATAAAAGAACCCAAATTTTTAAAAAACCAAAAAAAATATTCATATTATTTTCAAAACTGCTTTAAAGAAACATGTTTTCTATTATATTCCTCTCAACCAGGACGCTTGTCAACCTTTTCTTTAAAATCAATGGGGGTTAAATTTACATAAAAAGAGTTTTGGGAATTTTTTCCCCCCTTTAATCCCATATTTATTTTTTTAATCTTAGTTCAAGACTTTTACCATTTTGACCTAAAAAAATTTATCGCTTTTTTTGGGAACTTATAACCTCCGCCTTTGGAATTTTTTTTAAAAAGTCTTTTATGACAAGATTTTTAAAACAACTTTAAAATTTAAAAATTTAAAAAGGAAATATCAAAAG
This sequence comes from Cherax destructor, assembly GCA_009830355.1. Lineage (NCBI taxonomy): Eukaryota > Metazoa > Arthropoda > Malacostraca > Decapoda > Parastacidae > Cherax > Cherax destructor. Next base: position 907 of record WNWK01059478.1, on the reverse strand, counting down.
TTTTTAGAAGGGGGAACCAAATTTTTTTGGGGGTTAAGGGGGGTTTTCCCCTTTTGGGTTTTAAAAGTTTCCCCATTTTTTTTAAAAATTTATCAAATTTTTTGGGGTTTTTAAAAAACATTACTATTTCAAAAATTTTTTGGGGATTTCTTCATCTATGAACCCCGCTACAAATACAAAAAGGCCCCTTTCAAAAAAATTGAAGAAAAACCACACTTTAACTCTATATTGAGGGGGAAAAAAGTAAAAAGGAATTAAAATTTTTTTGGTTTTCCAAAATTTTTAAATTTTAAAACAATGTTCCCCTTTAATAATAAAAAAATCTAGGAAGGGCAATGAGTTATTTCCGAATTCAACAGTAAAATTTATAAAAAGGAAAGTTTTTTTAATTTAACAAGAAATTTTTTTCCCCCCACATTTTTAGGCATAAGGCAAAAAATATCATCAACATATCTATACCACACCCTCTTTTAAGGATAGTGTTAAGCAATTGTTTAAAAACCTAAAATTTTAAAAAAAAAAGAGGTCCCCCTTTCCATACCAAACTTCGTGTAAACTTCATTAAAACAAATTTTGCATCAAAAAACAAAGAATGTTTAAATGTGGAACGCAATGGTAAATCAAATTAACCGGTTTTCTTCAATTTTGGGGTTTACGTTTTTAAAATTCAAGTTCATAGATAAGAAATTTAAAAATTTTTAAATAAAAGAAAAATCCCTGAAACATTTGATAAATCTTTTAAAATAGTGGAATATTTTTAAAAACCCAAAAAAAGGACAAAACCTTATTAACCAAAAATGTTGTTCTCCTTACCAAAAACTTTTGACCTTCCTTTTTAAAATTTTAATAAAAATTTGATTTAAAAATCTTGATACGAAAAGATTTTTAAAAAATTTCCCCAAATGCT
>WNWK01059477.1:0-10178 GCA_009830355.1 Cherax destructor | reverse complement strand
GCAGATCCCAAAGTGCATAATATTCACATAGGCCTGGTTTCCGTTTTTGGGGTTTTTTGTGACTGTGTTCCCATTGGGGGGTGTTTCCCCTGTCTCATGTCTGTCTTCATTATTCAAAATGGAGCCTTCAACTGTTTCCAAATTTTATCTTCGTTTTCCCCGGGGCACCCCCTTTGTTTACTTCTACCGGGATTGCTAGTTTGTACCACTGTTTTGTGTTTTCCTTGTCTACACCTTTTTCCCCCGTCATTTATTTCACTAGACACTGTCCCCCCAGGTCACCATCATTTATTTCTCCATTCTTAAATATTTTTATATTTCAACATCTGTACCGGGGCTAGCACCATCTGGCCCTGTTTTTTTACTGTCCCAACTGTTATAGAAAGCGTCATTTTTTTTATGAAGTCCGATTTGGTGTTGTCATCTTTTAATATCGTTGGTTTTTTTCCACAGTTCCCCAGGCATCCCAAAACACTTCCTTTTTTCTCGGGTAGAGTCTTGAATGCCAACAAGGGGCGGGCAGCATTTACCAAAAAGATGCATGTAACCATGCAGAGGAACTGCATACACAGGGTTTCATGATTGATTTTTGTTGGTTGTTTTACTGTATATTCTACTAATGGGTTTCCCCTAAAGGGGGATCCGTCATTTGTATCGTATCTATTTTATTTGCATGTGTAAGTGTTGGACAATTTTCCCCCGAAAAAGTTATTCTTACTGTATTGTTTGGGTGTTTGATAAGGTCCCCTAAACCCCGTCCGCTTATTGAATCCGGACTCGTATACCAGTTTGAATCCAGTCAATGGTTCCCTTATTTCTTGGATCTGACGAGATCCAGTGTCTACTTAAGACACTGAAGACACTTAAGAGCAGCTCCCAACTCAAACAATTATGTAAGTGTATTTTTGTAGGTGCTTTTGTAAGTGTATTTTTGGGGGTCTGAAATGGATTAATCTAATTTTCATTATTTCTTATGGGAAAAAAATTCCTTCGGTATTGGCACTTGAATAGCCATCTGGAACGAATTAAGCTCGTAACTCAAGGTACCACTGTATTATATAAATGGAATATAGGTATTAACAAAGGGGATATAAATAAGGTCTTGAGGATATCTCTCCAAGAGAGAACCCGCAATAATTGATTCAAATTAGACAAGTTTAGATTTAGAAAGGATATAGGAAAGTATTGGTTTGGAAATAGGGTAGTTGATGAGTGGATCAGTCTGCCTAGTAGGGTTATTGAAGCTAGGAACTTGGGTAGTTTCAAATTTAGGTTGGATAAATACATGAGTGAGAGGGGTTGGATTTGGGTAGCATTGAAAATTGGGTTGGGCAAATATTCTATCAGTGGAATGGATTGAGAAGGACCTGCCTAGTATGGGCCAACAGGCCTGCTGGAGTGTTCCTCCTTTCTTATGTTCTTATTTTTCCAGGAACTGAATGACCCTTCCCCCCATCATACAGTGCTGTATTATATATCATTAATAAACTAGTGAATAAAATTAGTGAAATTCCCAATTTGTTTTGCAGGTTGGCAGTGAGGACCGTGACTCTGGCACCGAGTCTGATGACGAGCAACCTTACGACGACCCAGAGCCTGGTATGTCCTGCTCCTGCTCCTGCTCCCTGTCAACCCTCAACACTGTGATTCCCGCAACCATGATCCTGCACGAAGAACCCCTCTGGAACAATCCTGATTATGAGCACAACATCTTCCTTTCTTAGTGAGGTGATCGGTGATTCTGAACCTTTGTTGGATGGTGCATAATGCTCATTATCTGAGTAATAAGCCTGGATAATGAATACTGTTGCAGCCATTACTCAGGAGCTTAATACCTGATTATTTCACACTTGGCTAGAAGGATTGGCTGATAATTTGTGTATCGTAAGGCGATGCATGATATTTATTTGCTTGAATGAAGTAAGTCTTTAGCTTCAACTGATCTAACTTGACCTGACAAACCTTATACAATGGAATCCCCACATTCACAGGGTCACAGGGTTATACTTCTAAAGGCCCTACAACTCGAGAATGCATGAACAATGCAAAATTGTTTGCAATAAATTTAGCTTCAGATTTGGGCTCACTTTGTGGTTAATAGGTCATCTCTTTAAATATTGCTCTAATCTTGTTAATATTGAATTTCTTTAGAAAGAGAAGTGGTTTGGGTATAGAGAAGTACATTTTTAATGAAATAGTATTGCTAACTTTCAATTTAGGGATTGTGAGCCAAACTCAAAAATACTAATGGCTACAACAAAAAACCTGTGAACACCCTAATTGAATCTACTTACAGGATGACCAATCACTAAAAATGGTAGGTAATCAGATCCCATGACTTAAGAAGCCAATAAATTTGTGAGTTTGATAATCCTATAGTTACTGATGATGAAATATGGGGTTATTTCAGTGCCAGAGAAAGCTTAATGCTGTGTGTGTGTCGTAGCTCTTGGCCTGTACTTGCCTAATTGTACTCAACAAATTGTGGTTGCAGGGGGCGAGTCACAGCTCCTGGCCTGCCTCTTCGCTGGTCGCTAATAGGTCCACTTTCTCCCTGCTCCCTGAGATTTGTCCTACCTCTTCTTAAAGCTATTTATGGATCCTGCCTCCACTACATCACTCAACATACTAATCCACTTGCTGACAACTCTGTCAGCAAGTGGATTCGTCTAAGTCAGCAAGTGACTCGTCTGAGTCTTCAACTTCCAATTGTGACCCCTTGTTGCTGTGTCCCTTCTCTGGAACATCTTGTCTCTGTCCACCTTGTCAGTTCCTCTCAGTATTTTATATGTTATCATGTTCCTCCTCCTCTCCTGTCCTCCAGTGTTATCGTGTTGATTTCCTTCAACCTCTCCTCATAGGACATGCCCCTTAGCTCCGGGACTAGTCGCATTGCAAACCTCTGCATTTTCTCTTAATTTCTTGATGTGCTTGACTAGGTGTGCTTGTGTGTGAGTGCATATGTGTGTGTGTGTGTGTGTGTGTGTGTGTGTGTGTGTGTGTGTGTGTGTGTGTGTGTGTGTGTGTGTGAATGCCTGTAAGTGTATGTGTGTGAGTGCATGTGTGTGTGTGTGAGTGCATGTGTGTGTGTGTGAGTGCATGTGTGTGTGTGTGAGTGCATGTGTGTGTGTGTGAGTGCATGTGTGTGTGTACTCACCTAATTGTACTCACCTAATAGTGGTTGCAGGGGTCGAGACTCAGCTCCTGGCCCCGCCTCTTCTCTGTCCGCTACTGGGTCTCTGCTCTCCCTGCTCCATGAGCTTTATCATACCTCGTCTTAAAACTGTGTATGGTTCCTGCCTCCACTATATCTTTGTGTGAGTGCATGTGTGAGTGCATGAGTGTGTGTACTCACATAATTGTGGTTGCAGGGGTTGAGACTTAGCTCCTGTGTGTGTGCGCGCACGCGTGTGCCTGCGCATGTGTGTTAGTTACCATTTTGTCCTAGGCACATGTCGATTAGACACTAGGCCTGTTGTATATGTGTGTGTGTTTTTTGTGTGTGTGTGTGTGTGTGTGTAAGGAAACACTTTGAAATGTTTCAGCCCCGCCGGGAATTGTGAGTGCATGTGTGTGTGAGTGCATGTGTGTGAGTGCATGTGTGTACTCACCTATTTGTACTCACCTATTTGTGGTTGCAGGGGTCGAGTCATAGCTCCTGGCCCCACCTCTTCACTGATTGTTACTAGGTCCTCTCTCTCCCTGCTCCTTGAGCTTTATCAAACCTCATCTTAAAACTATGTATGGTTCCTGCCTCCACTACATCACTTTCTAGGCTATTCCACTTCCTGACAATTCTGACTGAAGAAATGCTTCCTAACATCCCTTTGACTAATAGGAGTCTTCAACTTCCAATTGTGACCCCTTGTTTCTGTGTCCCTCTCTGGAACATCTTGTCTCTGTCCACCTTATCTATTCCTCGCAGTATTTTATGTCGTTATCATGTCTCCCCTAACCCTCCTGTCCTCTAGTGTCGTCAGGCCGATTTCCCTTAACCTTTCTTCGTAGGACTATTCCCTTAGCTCTGGAACTAGTCTTGTTGCAAACCTTTGCACTTTCTCTAATTTCTTGACATGCTTGACCAGGTGTGGGTTTCAAACTGGTGCTGCATACTCCTGTATGGGCCTGATGTATATGGTGTACAGAGTCTTGAACAATTCCTTAGTGAGGTATTGGAATGCTATTCTTTGGTTTGCCAGACGCCCGTATGCTGCAGCAGTTATCTGATTGATGTGTGCCTCAGGAGATGTGATCGGTATTATACTCACCCCAAGATCTTTTTCCTTGAGTGAGGTTTGAAGTCTTTGGCCACCTAGACTATACTCTGTCTGCAGTCTTCTTTGCCCTTCCCTGATCTTCATGACTTTGCATTTGGCATGGTTAAATTCAAGGAGCCAGTTACTGGACCAGGCTTGTAGCCTGTCCAGGTCTCTTTGTAGTCCTGTCTGATCCTCGACTGATTTAATTCTTCTCATTAACTTCACATCATCTGCAAACAGGGACACTTCTGAGTCTATTCCTTCCGTTATGTCATTCACATATACCAAAAACAGCACAGGTCCTAGGATTGACCACTGTGGAACCCCACTCGTCACAGGTGCCCACTCTGACACCTCGTCACGTACCATGACTCGTTGTTGCCTCACTGTCAGATATTCTCTGATCCATTGCAGTGCCTCTCCTGTTACGTGTGCATGATCCTCTAGCTTTTGCATTAACTTCTTGTGAGGAACTGTGTTGAACGCCTTCTTGCAGTCCAAGAAAATGCAGTCTATCCACCCCTGTCTCTCACGTCTTACTTCTGTTACCTTGTCATAAAACTCCAGTAGGTTTGTGACACAGGATTTTCCTTCCCTGAAACCGTGCTGGTTGTCATTTATAAGCTTGTGTCTTTCTAGGTGCTCCACCACTCTCCTCCTGATGATCTTCTCCATGACTTTGCATACTATACACGTCAGTGACACAGGTCTGTAGTTTAATGCCTTGTGTCTGTCTCCTTTCTTAAAAATTGGGACAACATTTGCCATCTTCCACACCTCAGGTAGTTGCCCAGTTTCAATGGATGTGTTGAAGATTTTTGTTAGTGGCACACACAACATCTCTTCTCCCTTTCTAAGGACCCACAGAGAGATGTTGTCTGGTCCCACCGCTTTTAAGGTATTGAGTTCACATAGCAGCTTATTCACCTCCTCCTCGGTTGTGTGTATTTCGTCCAAAACTTGTTGGTGTACATCCCTATTCTGAATTCCTGGAGTCCTTCCTGTCTCCTCTGTAAATACTTCTTTAAATCTCATGTTGAGCTCCTCACATACCTCTTGCTCGTTTCTTGTGAACTCCCCATCTTCCTTCCTCAGCCTGATTACCTGTTCCTTGACTGTTGTTTTCCTCATGATGTGGCTATACAGCAGCTTTGGGTCAGAATTGACTTTTGATGCTACAGTAGATCGTCATTTAGCACGATAGTTACGTTCCTGAAAAAGTCGTGTTAGATAATTTCGTGTTAGATAATTAAAAGAACTTATGGGAAAAATAGGGTTACGTTCCTGGGAGTCCCCAAAAAGCCAAACAAGTTTTTTTTAGACCAACAGATCTTACAAAAATAAAAGTGAATATGTAATTGTAGTTCATTATCGTGATGTATTATGTTGTTTTTACTGCTTAAGACTACAAATGTAACAGAAATAATAGTATTTACCTTAAATTGTGGGTACTTGTCTTTGTGGATGATTGTGAAGAGAGTGGAGAGTTATGATGTGGCACTACTGGGATGAGGTGGATAGTAGAGGTTCTGGAACTGAAGTCGATGGTTGTAATGAGTGTCTAACTTTAAGTCATTCAGTAAGTCAGTCAAGTCATTCAGTAAGTCAGTCAAGTCATTCAGTAAGTCATTCAGTAAGTCAGTCAAGTCATTCAGTAAGTCAGTCAAGTCATTCAGTAAGTCAGTCAAGTCATTCAGTAAGTCAGTCAAGTCATTCAGTAAGTCAGTCAAGTCATTCAGTAAGTCAGTCAAGTCATTCAGTAAGTCAGTCAAGTCATTCAGTAAGTCAGTCAAGTCATTCAGTAAGTCAGTCAGTCATTCAGTAAGTCAGTCAAGTCATTCAGTAAGTCATTCAGTAAGTCAGTCAAGTCATTCAGTAAGTCAGTCAAGTCATTCAGTAAGTCAGTCAGTCAAGTCATTCAGTAAGTCAGTCAGTCAAGTCATTCAGTAAGTCAGTCAGTCAGTCAAGTCATTCAGTAAGTCAGTCAGTCAGTCAAGTCATTCAGTAAGTCAGTCAGTCAAGTCATTCAGTAAGTCAGTCAGTCAAGTCATTCAGTAAGTCAGTCAGTCAAGTCATTCAGTAAGTCAGTCAGTCAAGTCATTCAGTAAGTCAGTCAGTCAAGTCAGTCAGTCAAGTCAGTCAGTCAAGTCAGTCAGTCAAGTCAGTCAGTCAGTCAAGTCAGTCAGTCAAGTCAGTCAGTCAAGTCATTCAGTAAGTCAGTCAGTCAAGTCATTCAGTAAGTCAGTCAGTCAAGTCATTCAGTAAGTCAGTCAGTCAAGTCATTCTGTAAGTGAGTCAGTCAAGTCATTCTGTAAGTGAGTCAGTCAAGTCATTCAGTAAGTGAGTCAAGTCATTCAGTAAGTGAGTCAAGTCATTCAGTAAGTGAGTCAAGTCATTCAGTAAGTGAGTCAAGTCATTCAGTAAGTGAGTCAAGTCATTCAGTCAGTAAGTCAAGTCATTCAGTCTGTAAGTCAAGTCATTCAGTCAGTAAGTCAAGTCATTCAGTCAGTAAGTCAAGTCATTCAGTCAGTAAGTCAGTCAGTCAGGTAAGTCAGTCAGTCAGCTAGTCAGTCACACAAACTTATGTTTATACATCTTTTTGTGTGTACAAAGTAACACTTCATTACGGCCACGGGTTATGTCTTGTCTAATATCTGTTTTCTTCGTTAATTCTAAGACTTAAATGCTTACACCTTTTCTTGCCACTTTGAGCAACACTGGTATGTCTACTGGGTGTCATGATTGCTTGGCAGATACAAGATATAGTAATTTAAAGATCAAAACACAATTCACTCTCTTATTCTTCACAAACAGTTGGCTTGTAGCAGGATTTTTTTGACACGTATGGAATATGAATGGTTGGATGGTGGGGTCGGGAGCGGGTTGTGTCCCCCGCTGAACAATAACAAGGCGGCCTCTTGACGGAATAGGAATTTGTTTTTCCTTCATGCAAACTGTAAGTTTATTCAGATACATGGGGCCAGGAGCTGAGTCTCGACCCCTGCAACCACAATTAGGTGAGTACAGTTACATAGATTATCATACATAGCAGCATATGTGTAGAGAACCTAGGATAACCCAAATAAGTCAGTGACTTACTTCGATTCTGTCTGACTTATTTGGGTTATCCTAGGTTCTCTACACATATTCTGCTATGTATGATAATCAATGTAACTGTACTCACCTAATTGTGGTTGCAGGGGTTGAGACTCAGCTCTTGGCCCCGTGTGTCTGAATAAACTTACAGTTTGCGGGAAGGAAAAACAAATTCCCTTTTCCTGATGCATTACCGCAAATGAGCAAGGTGAAGCGATCCTTTGCTGTCTTGAAGCCTGGTGCACTTTTCTCTTGCTGACTGATATAAGTTCGTGTTGGCATTTTCTTCCAGAAAACACTTGTCTCGTCAGCATTAAACACTTGATGTGGCTCATAGCCACCCTCAGTAGGACCCCCACTGACTCAATGGTTTAACCCACCGCGGGCGACCGTGCGCCCAAATTTTTTCCCCTCGCACGAACCGTGTAAAATCATTTTTACGTCGTGTTAGATGATAATGTGCCGCAATTCTTCAATCGTGCAATACCCATAACGTGTAACATAATCTTGTGCTAAATGACGGTCTACTGTACTTCATTTTCGTATTGTTGCTGAGCCTCCCTTCTTACCTGTGCATATTCGTTTCTGGCTCTTTGGCTAATCTCTTTATTTTCCTGGGTCCTTTGTCTTCTGTACTTTTTCCATTCTCTAGTGCACTTAGTTTTTGCCTCCTTACACCTTTGGGTGAACCAAGGACTCGTTCTGGTCTTCCCATTACTTCTGTTTCCCTTGGGAACAAACCTCTTCTCTGCCTCCTTGCATTTTGTTGTCACATAGTCCATCATTTCTTTTACTGGTTTTCCTGCCAATTCTCTCTCTCACTGAACGTCTTGTAGGAAGTTCCTCGTGCCTCTGTAGTCCCCCCTTTTCTAGTTTAATTTTTCCTATTTTATTCCTGCTCCCATCTCCACTTGTAGCTCAACTATATAATCAAAACACAGAACCACATGATCACTAGCTCCAAGGGGCCTTTTGTATGTGATATCCTCGATGTCCAAACTACTCAAGGTGAATACTAGGTCCAGTCTTGCTGGATCATCCTCACCTCTCTCTTTGGTAGTGTCTCTTAACATGTTGATGCATGAGGTTTTCCAGTACCACATCCATCATCTTGGCTCTCCATGATTCAGACCCCCATGGGGCTCCAGGTTTTCCCAATCAATCTCCTTGTGATTGAAATCACCCATAACTAGTAACTTTGCCCTCCCCATGTGAGCTCTTCTGGCCACCTTGGCTAGTGTGTATACCATTGCTCTGTTGCTCTCGTTGTATTCTTTTCTTGGCCTCCTGCAGTTCTGTGGTGGGTTGTACATTACAGCAATTACCACTTTATGGACCTCAGACTTGATTGTTCCTACTATGTAGTCCCTTTTGCCCATTCCATCCATTCCTTCCACTTCCTCAAATCCCCACCGGTTCTTAACCCTTTGACTGTTTTGGTCGTATATATATGTCTTACGAGCCAGTGTTTCGGATATATATACTATACAGTGGACCCCCGAGTTTCGTAAGATTCTTACTTCGTAAACATCGTGTTTCGTAAGCTTTTTACGATTTCGAGAATCGTAAAATCGCTCGTGTTTCGTAACGTATTAGACCTGTCCGCCTGCTCCGCGCCTGCGCAGGACGCAGGACGCCGCCAGTGAAGCGTTGTTTACCATTGAGAGAACATTACCTAGCGCGCTCTTTCAAACATTTACACTACATTTGGTGTTTTTTTGGTGCTTTAGTGATTGTCACTGTGAAATAAGTCACCATGGGTCCAAAGAAGCTTCCTAGTGGCACCCCTGTGGTAGCATTCATGGAGGGAATGTAGCATTCATGCAGGGAGTGTAGCATTCATGCAGGGAGTGTAGCATTCATGCAGGGAGTGTAGCATTCATGCAGGGAGTGTAGCAGGCATGCAGGGAGTGTAGCAGGCATGCAGGGAGTGTAGCAGGCATGCAGGGAGTGTAGCAGGCATGCAGGGAGTGTAGCAGGCATGCAGGGAGTGTAGCAGGCATGCAGGGAGTGTAGCAGGCATGCAGAGAGTGTAGCAGGCATGCAGGGAGTGTAGCAGGCATGCAGGGAGTGTAGCAGGCATGCAGGGAGTGTAGCAGGCATGCAGGGAGTGTAGCAGGCATGCAGGGAGTGTAGCAGGCATGCAGGGAGTGTAGCAGGCATGCAGGGAGTGTAGCAGGCATGCAGGGAGTGTAGCAGGCATGCAGGGAGTGTAGCAGGCATGCAGGGAGTGTAGCATTCATGCAGGGAGTTTAGCATTCATGCAGGGAGTGTAGCAGCCATGCAGGGAGTTTAGCAGGTATGCAGGGAGTTTAGCAGGTATGCAGGGAGTGTAGCATTCATGCAGGGAGTGTAGCATTCATGCAGGGAGTGTAGCATTCATGCAGGGAGTGTAGCATTCATGCAGGGAGTGTAGCATTCATGCAGGAGTGTAGCATTCATGCAGGGAGTGTAGCATTCATGCAGGGATTGTAGCATTCATGCAGGGAGTGTAGCATTCATGCAGGGAGTGTAGCATTCATGCAGGGAGTGTAGCATTCATGCAGGGAGTGTAGCAGGCATGCAGGGAGTGTAGCAGGCATGCAGGGAGTGTAGCAGGCATGCAGGGAGTGTAGCAGGCATGCAGGGAGTGTAGCAGGCATGCAGGGAGTGTAGCAGGCATGCAGGGAGTGCAGCAGGCATGCAGGGAGTGCAGCAGGCATGCAGGGAGTTTAGCATTGATGCAGGGAGTTTAGCATTGATGCAGGGAGTTTAGCAGGCATGCAGGGAGTGTAGCAGACATGAAGGGAGTGTAGCAGGCATGCAGGGAGTGTAGCAGGCATG
>WNWK01059476.1:0-10178 GCA_009830355.1 Cherax destructor | reverse complement strand
GTTAGATAAATACAGAGTGGGTGGGGGGGGGTGAGTTGGACCTGATTTTTTGGACTGGGGTCGGATGGGGTCCCAATTTCCCTTTAAAAGGGGAAAGGCCTACTACCTGGAGAGGGTTATTTGGGGGTGGGGGGTGTGGTTGGTTCTGATTTTTTCCCCCCAACGGGTCAGATGCAGTGCCCTTTCCCTTTAAAGGAATGAAGGGGGCCCTGGCTGGGGGGAATTTTTTCCCTTTTGGGAGTTTGGGGCCCCCCCCCTTTTAAAAAGGGCCCAGGCCTGCTGCAGTGTTCCTTCTTTTTGTTCTTATGTTTTTATTATAAACAAAAGGGGCCCAAGATTTCCCCCTGTGGAAGCCATTTGTTTCAGACCCCCCCCGGTTTTAAACCCCCATTTATGCACACCCTGCTTTTTGTTCGGAGCCGACTGACCCAAATTGCCAACACTTTTCCTCCAATTCCATGAGCTGCCACTTTCTTTAACAGTCTCGATGGGGGTATTTATAAAAAGTTTAAAAAATCAAATAAACAATATAAAATTTTTATCATGATAAACAGCCCAAAATTTTTACTAGAAGTATAAATAATAGAAGTCCTCAGGTTGTTCTTCAACTCTATATATCTTTGGTTAGGCCTCATTTAGATTATGCTGCACAGTTCTTGTCACCGTATTACAGAATGGATATAAATGCACTGGAAAACGTACAGAGGAGGATGACAAAGTTGATCCCATGTATCAGAAATCTTCCCTATGAGGATAGACTGAGGGCCTTGAATCTGCACTCTCTAGAAAGGCGTAGAATTAGGGGGAATATGATTGAGGTGTATAAATGGAAAACAGGAATAAACAAAGGAGATGTAAATAGCTTGCTGAAAATATCCAGCCAAGACAGGACTCGCAGCAATGGTTTCAAGTTGGAAAAGTTCAGAGTCAGGAAGGATATAGGAAAGCATAGGGTTGGTAATAGAGTTGTGGATGAGTGGAACAAACTCCCGAGTACCGTCATAGGGGTTGGGACGTTATGTAGTTTTAAAAATAGGTTAGATAAATACACGAGTGGGTGTGGGTGGGTGTGAGTTGGACCTGATTTGCTTGTGCTACTAGGTCGGATGCGGTACTAATTCCTTAAGTGGAAGTGACCTGACTACCTGGAGAGGGTTATTTCCAGGTGGGGTGCGGGTGGGTGTGAGTTGGTTCTGACTAGCTTATCCTACTAGGTCAGATGCAGTGCTCCTTCCTTAAGTGAATGTAACCTGACCTGGCTGGGTCGGGGAATTGGCTTAAGCCGGTTGGAGATTTGGACCTGCCTCGCATGGGCCAGTAGGCCTGCTGCAGTGTTCCTTCTTTCTTATGTTCTTATGTTCTTATTATAAACAACAACGGGCCCAAGACTGATCCCTGTGGAACGCCACTTGTTTCAGATCCCCATTCGGATTTAACCCCATTTATGCACACTCTCTGCTTCTTGTTCGTGAGCCATGACTCGATCCATGACAACACTTTTCCTCCAATTCCATGAGCTGCCACTTTCTTTAACAGTCTCTGATGTGGTACTCTATCAAAAGCCTTACTAAAATCTAAATAAACAATATAGAATTCTTTATCATGATCAACAGCCTCGAAAGCTTTACTGAAAAAGGTTAATAAATTAGTTAGACAGGAACGGCCCCTCATGAATCCATGCTGAGTATCATTAATCAAATTATGCTCATCAAGATGGCTTCTTATGATATCAGCTATAATTGACTCTAGTAATTTACCAACAATTGAGGTTAGGCTTATTGGGCGGTAATTTGACGGTAACGACTTGTCCCCTGCTTTAAAAATAGGAATTACATTGGCCATCTTCCACATATCAGACACTACACCTGTTTGAAAAAATAAATTAAAAATATTAATTAATGGTTCACAGAGTTTCATTTTGCATTCCTTAAGAACCCTTGCAAAAAGCTCATCAGGACCCTGCGATTTATTTTGTTTCAGTCGGTCTACTTGTTTCATAACCATTTCGCTAGTGACTGTGATATTACATAATTTATCTTCTTCAGGGCCACTATAACAATTAATTACTGGGATATTATTAGTGTTTTCCTGTGTGAAAATCGAGAGAAAATAATTATTAAAAATAGAGCACATATTCTCCTTGTCAGTAAGATGCCCAGAGTTATTTTTAAGGGGACCTAACTTATCTCTAATTTTTGTTCTATAAACCTGGAAAAAACTTTTTGGGTTAGTTTTTGAAACCCTAGCAACTTTAATTTCATAGTCCCGTTTAGCTCCTCTTATCCCCTTTTTAACGTCCCTCTTAATGTCAGTATTCTGATTTATAAGATGACCCTCACCTCTTTTGATGCACCTATAAATTCCTTTCTTCTGCCCTAAAAGATATTTGAGCCTATTATTCGTCCATTTTGGGTCATTTCTACTTGATCTAATTTCTTTATGCGGTATAAATGTTCTTTGGGCAGCATGTATAGTATTAAGAAAGCTGTTATATTGATAGCTCTCTTCGTTACCCCAGTCCACAGATGATAAGTTTTCTCTAAGGCCATTATAATCTGTTAAGCAAAAATCTGGGACCGTTACTGAATTATCCTTACTGCTATACAGTGGACCCACGAGTTACGAACACCCCGGAAATCGTACAATTATGTAAGTATAATATTGTAAGTGCTTTTGTAAGTGTATTTTTGGGGGTCTGAAATAGACTAACCTACTTGACATTATTTCTAAGTTAGTAAATTCGTTCGGTAATGGCACTTGAGCAGGCTTCTGGAATGAAGTTTTTACGTTACTCGGGGGTCCTCTGTACATTCATTCAATGCTAAAGGTAAATGATTTGTTGTCGCTTGTGCCGAGTTCCTCTGTAATTTCTAATTTATTTATAAGGGTTTCCTTGTTTGCAAGAACCAAGTCAAGTAGGTTATTTCCCCTTGTAGGTTCTGTCACAAACTGCTTCAAAAAACAATCCTGAACTACTTCTAAAAGTCGTTAGATTCTAAATTCCCAGTCAAGAACTTCCAATCAATTTGACTAAAGTTAAAGTCCCCTAGAATTACTACATTATCATGCCTTGTAGCCTTAACAATTTCCTCCCATAGTAGTCTCCCTTGGTCCCTATCTAAGTTTGGGGGATGGTATATGACTCCTAAAATCAATTTTTCATGCCCCTCTGAAAATTCTATCCAGACAGACTCTGTATGTATTATTTTAGACTTTATACCCGTTTTTATGCAACAATTTAAATGATCACGGACATAGAGTGCCACCCCACCCCGCCTTCCCGATACTTCTGTCTACTTGGAACAATTTAAATCCATGAATGTGACATTCAGCAGGCATGACCCGATTTTCATATTAAATCACGTCTCAGTTATTGCAAAAACATCAATATTACCCGCACTTGCAACTAATCTCAACTCGTCCATCTTATTCCTAGCACTACGACTATTGGTGTAATATTCATTTAAAGACCCTCCTTTCTCTTTACCCTTCCTGCTCATTTCTGTTTTTCCACTATACCAATTACTGTCCTTGTCATCTAGTGCCACTGGCTTTCCAGCATTTTCCTTACAGTATTTGTCCAGCCAGCAATTGACACCAATTGCCCTGGACAACCATTCATTTCCAACTCCTCTCCTTGGCAAAATACCACATATGACAGGGTTCCCACCCTTCTTCCTAATTATGTCTATTGCTTACCTATACCTGCTAGTCAGGTCCTCACTCCTACGTCTGCCAACATCATTGCCTTCAGCACTTAGACAGATAATAGGATTGCTCTCATTACCTCTCGTGATGTCGTCCAGACGGTTAACAATATCCTCCATCCCAGCCCCAGTAAAGTAAACCCTCTGTCTCCTACTCCTATCCTTCAAACAGAAGGCCCTATCCATATACCTAACCTGGCAGTCCCCAACAACAACAATGTTTTTACCTTCCTTGGTGTCGTTCGTCATGACGTTCCCAGAAGTCGACTCACATTCATCGGGTAGCATGGAGAATCGGTTCGATGTTTCCACAACAGTTTCCTGGATCTTCGTTGATTCTACCTCTCCATCCCTCCTCTTGATCCTTAACTTTGTCCCATGCATTCCAGCCACTGTCCAGGTTCCTTTCTTGGCTTGAGGATTCTCAACAGGAGGATTACTATGAATCATCTTGTTTTCCTCAGTCAGTCGCTGTATCTCAAGCTTAGCTACCCTCAGTTCTTCCTTCAGTTGCTGGTAGAGTAGCTCAAGAGAGGACATCTTCAGATTCACAGAGAGCACACAAGACACGTCTTCACAGAGCTAAGTACAGGTCACCACTGAGCTAAGTACAGGTCACCACTGAGCTAAGTACAGGTCACCACTCAAAGCTAAGTTCAATAAGATCACAGTAAACAGGTTATATCACAATATGCAAAATAACCACTATGAAAAAACAGAGAAATTCCAAGCGCTTTCGTGACTACTCATACCTCGTCTTAAAGCTATGTATAGTTCCTGCCTCCACTACCTCACTTTGCAGACTATTCCACTTCCTGACAACTCTGTGACTGAAGAAATACTTTCTAACATCCCTTTGACTCATAGGAGTCTTCAACTTCCAATTGTGACCCCTTGTGTCTGTGTTCCATCTCTGGAACATCCTGTCTCTGTCCACCTTATCTATTCCTCGCAGTATTTTGTATGTCGTCATCATGTCTCCCCTAACCCTCTTGTCCTCCAGTGTCGTCAGTGTGTGTGTGTTTGTGTGTGTGTGTGTGTGTGTGTTCTGGGAGGTTCTTTCTATGCTACTGAGTACCTTGTATGCCTTGACTACGTGTATATTTATTTTAAACTCCTTGATTAATATAAAGTATTGTTCTTGAAGTCGAGGATCGTTCTTTAATTCATGATAGAACTTAAATCTTTGAGGACAATTCAGTTATTTTTGCAACCTGGATAAACAAGGGAGTCTACCCCCGGAAACGTTCAACATTTGCAAAGTCATGGTATGTGGGGCTTCGCTCAGACCTGTGGAACTGAATTGTCCTCAAAGATTTGTTAAGTCATACCATGAATTAAAGAACGATCCTGGACTTCACTTTACGAGAGCTGGTAAAGGAAATGTGATAGTAATTATGGATAAGTTAGATTATAGTGGTAAAATGATCTTGCTATTAGAGGATAGCGAAACTTACGAGCCCCTTAATTAACAAAAATCCATTGGATCAGGTTAATAGTGGGTTTAATAAACAACTTAGAACGTTAATGAAAGGTAATGATGAACTGATTAACCAGTTACTAGCTAGGTCGGCGACATTCCCTTATATGTATGGTTTGATTAAAACCCACAAGCCCGGCTTTCCAGCGAGACCCATCATTACCTCTGTGGGATCGGGGGCTTATGCACTGTCAAAATGGTTGGTAAATATATTAACTTATTTACTAGGCAACATCTCAGAAACTCACATTAAAAACATTGTTGATCTTATTGACAAATTGCAAAATGTTAACACGTCTAATAATTTTACACGTAAGTTTTGATGTCACAGCTTGTTCACCCTTGTACCTGTCCCTGATTTGTTATCTGGAGGAAGAACTAGATGAGTTCCCCATGACATTTGATAAGAACATTATTATTGGGTTGATTAAGTTGCTTGTGGTTGATTGCAAGTTTGAGTTCAAAGGGAAATACTATTCTCAAAGGCAGGGGAGGCAATGGGAAATCCATTGCCTCCCCTATTGAGCAATTTGTATATGGAGTTGCCCCGTGAAGCTAAGTGGTTCAGATATGTGGATGACATCTTGTGTCTTTGGCCGAATTATGTGGACCTCAATACAGTTTTACCGAGACTTTACTCTCTTGTTCCCTCGATTAACTTTACAGTAGAGATAGAAGTGAACTTTAAACTTCCATTTTTAGATGTTCTGATCCACAGGGTCGATAGAATGTTTAAGTTTTCAGTATATAGGAAGACCACGAACGTGTGTTCATACATCCACTGTTACTACAATCATGAAACTAGAGTAAACAGAAGTGTTTTTCTCATTATGTTTTTGACAGCTTACGGAGTATGTAGCACTGATTTCTTAGATGATGATATTAAGAAAATTTTTGACATTGCTACAAAGCTATGTTACCCTAGGGAGTTTGTAGAGACTGTTTTGTTGGCAGCTAGAAAA
This sequence comes from Cherax destructor, assembly GCA_009830355.1. Taxonomy (NCBI): domain Eukaryota; kingdom Metazoa; phylum Arthropoda; class Malacostraca; order Decapoda; family Parastacidae; genus Cherax; species Cherax destructor. Next base: position 4,029 of record WNWK01059476.1, on the reverse strand, counting down.
ACATCACAGGACTGATAAGAATTTGTCAGTTTTGCCAAATGCCCTAAAGAGACTCAATGAACAAGTTGTTTTTAAGAATTCACTGACTGTTAAGAGTATGCTGATCAAGAATTATCCAAAACATGGCGTAGGTGGTGTGTACAGGATTGAGTCGGGCAAACGGGAAAACCATTAAATATTAGAATAACTCAACACCAGTATTCAGTAAGAACAGCTCAAGAATCTAGTGCAATATTCAACTACACACGAGTCTGTGATAATCATGCAAAGTGGGCTGAGGCAAAAGTCATCGTCCCACGTACTTCATGCTAGAAACAAATATTCTTTAGTCTGCAATTATTAAACACGATAAACTTTTGTTATTTAATGGTAGTGATGGGTTATTTAAGATTGGTTCATTTATAATTGAGGCTATCGTACACAATCTGAAACCCGATTCTCATATGAATACAATGGATTTTGTTTTATGTGTCAGGGTTCCACGAATAGGAACAAGGATGATTCCTCTTCCTAGGTGTCCCGTAGCTCGGTCGCCAGCGCACTCAGCTCCCACACTGAGGCCAGGAGTTCGAATCTCCAGTATGGTTGCGAAGTATTAGTACTTGTTTCCATAAGACACCTGCTGTCCCTCTTCACCCATCAGTATATAATGGGTACCTGGATGTTAGTCGACTGGTGTGGGTCGCATCCTGGGACAAAATTGACCTAATTTGCCCGAAATGCTCAGCATAACAAGCGGCTTTCTATGTAGTAGTATGTCATTGATGTCAGCTATGACTGTATACCTTGTACATGTACTTGTAGAAATAAAATATGATTATTATTATTATTATTATTATATATATATATATATATATATATATATATATATATATATATATATATATATATATATATATATATATATATATATATATATATTTATTTATTTATATATACAGTAGTAGGTTGGGAGACAGCAACCACCCAGGAGGTACTACCACCCAGGAGTTCCGAGTACTACCACCCGGAGGTACTACCACCCAGGGAGGTACTACCACCCAGGGAGGTACTACACCAGGGAGGAACTACCACAGGAGGTACTCCACCCAGGGAGGAACTACCCCCGGAGGAACTACCACCCGGAGGACTACCACCCAGGGAGGAACTACCCAGGAAGCTACAGGAGGCTACCCAAACCCCGGGAGAGTACTACCCGGGCTACCACCCAGGGAGGAACTACCACCCGGAGGTACTACCCCCAGGGAGGAACTACCCGGGGTACTACCACCCAGGAGGACTCCCCCGGAGGTCTACCACCCGGAGGAACACCCCCAGGAGTCTACCACCAGGAGGAACTCCACCGGGAGGTACCACCCAGGAGGTACTCCACCCGGGGAATCCACCCAGGAGGTACTACCACCCGGAAGACTACCACCGGGAGGTACCCACCCAGGGAGGTACTACCCCCAGGGAGGCTACCACCCGGAGGTACTACCACCCAGGGAGGCTACCACGGGGGACTACCACAGGGGTACACCACCCGGGAGGATACCACCGGGGAGGAACTCACCAGGAGGTACTACCACCCAGGGAGGACTACCACCCAGGGAGGAACTACCACCAGGAGGTACTACCCAGGGAGGAACTACCACCCAGGGGAGGATTCATCCCAGGAGGACTCCACCCAGGGAGGAACTACCACCCAGGGGGAACTACCACCCGGGAGGACTACCACCCAGGGAAACTACCCAGGGAGGACTACCACCCAGGGAGGTACTCAAGTGAGGAACTACCCCCGGGGAGGAACTCCCCCAGGGAGGTACTACCCCCAGGAGGAACTACCACCCGGGATCTACCACCCGGGAGTACTACCACCCAGGAGGAACACCACCCGGGGAACTACCACCCAGGAGGAACTACCCCCGGGAAACTAAAGGAGAACTCCACCGGGGAACTACCCCCGGGAGGAACACCCGGGAGGAACTACCACCCGGGGAGGAACTACCACCCAGGGAAACACCACCCAGGGAGCTACCACCCAGGGGGGAACACCCCGGGGGTTCCCCACCCGGGAGGAACTACCACCCGGGGGAAAGTCCCCACCACCCAGGGAGGGATACCACCCAGGGAGACTACCACCCAGGGGAACTACCACCCAGGGAGGATACCACCCAGGAAACTACCCCAGGGTACCCACCCGGGAACTCCACCCGGGGAGGCCCAGGAGGACTACCACCCAGGGGAACTCCCCCAGGGTTACCACCCGGGGAACCCACCCAGGAGGAACTCCCCAGGGAGGAACTACCACCCAGGGAGGAACTACCCCCAGGGAGGAACTACCACCCGGGGGAACTACCACCCAGGGGAACTCCAAGGAAGGTATACCGTCCTACCAAAGTGTAAACAGAAAGCGTGTAATTGTTTTGATGATGGTAGGATTGCTGGTGTCTTTTTCTGCCTTAAACATCAAGGTTTCAGGTATGTCTTGCTCTTTACTTACACTTAGGTCACACTACACATTCATTACAAGCTTAACCTAATCCTCTGGGTTTTCTTCTATTTTCTTCCTAGTCCTTGTTCTTGTTTATTTCTGCTTATGTCCATGGGAAAGTGGAACAGAATTTCTTCCTCCGTCAGCTATGCGTCTTATAGGAGGCTACTAAATGCCGGGAGCAATGGGCTAGTAACCCCTTCTCCTGTACAAATTACTAAAAAGAAGGAAAAGAAGAACTTTATTAAATATGGATGTTTAAATGTGCGTGGATGTAGTGCAGATAAGAAAAAGTGATTGCTGATGTTCGAATGAAAAGAAGTTGGATGTCCTAGCTCTAAGCGAAATAAAGCTGAAAGGGGTAGGCGAGTTTCAGTGGGGATAAATAAATGGGATTAAGTCAGGAGTATCTGAGAGAGTTAGAGCTAAGGAAGGGGTAGCATTAATGTTGAAGGATCAGTTATGGAGAGAGAAGAGGGAACATAAATGTATAAATTCAAAGATTATGTGGATTAAAATAAGCGTCGGATGCGAAAAGTGGGTTATAATAAGTGTGTATGCACCTGGAGAAGAGTGAAGTGCAGAGGAGAGAGAGAGATTTTCGGAGATGTTAAGCGAGTGTGTTGGAACTTTTGAACCAAGTGAGAAAGTAATTGTGGTAGGGGAACTAAATGCTAAAGTAGGAGAAACATTTAGAGAGGGTGTCGTAGGTAAGTTTGGGGTGCCAGGTGTAAATGATAATGGGGAGCATTTCACTGAACTTTGTATAGAAAGGGATTTGGTGATATGTAACATATTTTATGAAGAAGAGGAAAAATAAGTAGTTTCTTGGACTACGTATTGGTAGATAAAAGACTGAAGGGTAGACTTCAATATGTTCATGTTTATAGAGGGGCCACAGATATATCAGATCACATTTTAGTTGTAGCTACAGTGAGAGTAAAAGGTAGATGGAATACAAGGAAAATGGAAGCAGCAAGTAAGAGAGAGATGAACATAAGAACATAAGAACATAAGAAAGGAGGAACACTGCAGCAGGCCTGTTGGCTACTAGGCAGGTCCTTCACATTCCATCCCACTAACAGAATATTTGTTCAACCTATCTTCAATGCTACCCAAAACGCTTTACAATTCTACCCACTCATGCGCAATTCCTCTCAAATCCAACCCCCTCACTCATGAATTTTATCCAACCTAAATTTGAAACTACCCAAGGTCTAGCTTCAATAACCCTACTAGGCAGACTATTCCACTCATCAACTCCTATTTCCAAACCAATACTCCTATATCCTTTCTAAATCTAAACTTATCTAACTTGAATCATTTTCGGTTCTCTGGAGAGATATCCTCAAGACCTTATTTATTCCCCTTTGTTAATACCCATTTTCCACTTGTATACCTCGATCATGTCTCCTCATTCTACTCTTACAAGGAATTAATTTAAAGTCTTCAATCTTTCTTCATACGAAAGATTTCAATGCTATGTTTTTAGTCATTCTCGCTGAATGTTTTCTAACAAATTAATATCCATTCTTAATATGGAGACCAGAACTGAG
>WNWK01059475.1:0-10178 GCA_009830355.1 Cherax destructor | reverse complement strand
ATATATATGTATATATGTATATATATATATGTATATATGTCCAGTTAATTGATTTAGTTGACTTGAGTCCGGGAAATGGGAAGTACAATGCCTGCACTTTAAAGGAGGGGTCTAGATAGTGACAGCTGGGAGGGTTTCTCAGCTGTAGTATCTGAGCTCCTCTGCAAAGACAGTGATTATGTATGAGGTGGAAAAGGGTTTTAATGATGATGAAAGTTTTTTTTTTTTTGGGGATTTTTTTTTTTTGGGTCACCCGCCTGGGTGGGAGACGGCCGACTTGTTGAAAAAAAAAAAAATTTTGTATAAAATTAATTTGTTAAAATTTTTTTAATTTATTTTTTTTTTTTTAATTTTTTTTAAAATTTTTTAAATTTTTTTAAAATTTTTTAATAAAAAATTTAAAAAAAATTTTAAAATTTTAAAATTTTAATATATTTTAATTTTATTATATTTTAATATATATTTTTTTTTTGGTATATATATATATTTTAATATATATATATATATATATATATATATAAAACAGTGGTACCTCGAGTTACATATTTTTCTTCGAGAATGCTGTTCAAGTCCCATTCCCAAACAATTTATCCCCAAAAGGAATAATGTAAAATAGACTAGTTTTTGTATGATGTATATATATAATATATATAATATATATAAATATATAATATATATAATATAAATAATATATATAAATATATATAATATAAAATATATATAATATAAATATATATAATATATATAATATATAATATATAAAATTATATATATATAATATATATATATAATATATATATATATATATATATATATATATATATATATATACATAATACATGTGTAGTGTGACCAAATGTAAGTAGAAGTAAAAGCACCTGAAATCTTGAACGTTTATAAGACAGAAAAAAGCACCACCAGTCCTACCATCATCTATAACAATTACAGGCTTTTGTTTTACACTCACTTAGCAGGACGGTAGTACCTCCCTGGGCGGTTGCTGTCTACCAACCTACTACCTAGGAGAGAGAGACAGACAGACAGACAGAAGCAGAGAGAGAGAGAGAAAGAGACAGATACAGAGACAGACACACACACACCAGGAGCTCCTGGAGAGCGAAACGTCGCCACAATAAAATGTCACATTAGTTGCATTTGTGCCCTTTTTACTTAACCCTTTGACTGTCGGGGGCCCCCATTCTGAAACTGTCATTCTATGTCGCAAAATTTTGGAAAAAAAGTTATTTTTTCTTATGAAATGATAGAGAATCTTTCTCCGATGGTAATGACACCAAAAGTATGAAATTTGATGGAACACTTACGGAATTATGCTCTCGCAAAGTTAGCGATGTCAGCGATATATAGGCATCGGCGATTTCGCCGACTTTGAGCCCTATTTTCTGCCAATTCCATTGGGACAGTCGACCATACTCATAGCTATTTCTTTAGAACTCTATTTGTTCTATCGATTGAGTACAAGAAATCCCCAATTTACCGATTTCAACTACCCAATAAAGTGTTCAGAAATTGGCAATTTCGCCAATTTCATGCAAAATAAGAAAGGTGTCAATTTCAAAATAGGGTCCAGAATAAACAATGCAGACATTCCTGGCACTAAAATAAGATGTTTTCTGTTCATTAGTCACGTCTTTAGGCCCCTCTTATATTACTCTTGCTTTCTATTTTGATTTTTTATTCACACAAAAAATAGAAGATTTATTGTTATGCAGACTATTGCATTATTGTAAAAATGGTATAAATAATATCTGTGCACTTGTGAAAGAATATTAGACTCACCAGTTGATGTTATTGGACACTTGGCATGATTTGTTTACTTTTGAACATTGGAAAAAATCGAACATTTCCGCTATTAAATGAGACCACAAAAAGAGAATACAACCATAAATACTATACGAAAATACACCTCAAAGTCGGCGTTTTAATCTAAAAACACGGTCGGAGTTTTTTCTCATTCACTGCGTGCTGCAGGATTTTCTTTATACTGCGCACACTGACCACACAGACCCATTCTCTCATATGTGGGCCTACCAGCTTTCCCTGTTTGATTTGAAGCCGCTAGAATTTGTGAGTATATATACGTCCAAACACTGGCTCGTAAGACGTATATACATATACGACCAAAACTGTGGCCAGAATGTGTCCTCCAGAAGGATTTTGAAGGGTTTGAGGCTGACCCTGACAACCTTACGCCTGTTGTGGAATCTAGTAGTGTGTCTTTGGGAAAGTCCATGGGGTTGGAGGTGAGTGGCCAGGATGTGGAAGAGTTGGTGGATGACCACAGGAAGAGCTAACCACTGAAGAGCTGCAAGACCTTCATCTGGAACATCAACAGACCTTAGCTGAGGAAATTGCTTCAGAGGAGGAGGAAGAGATAGGGAAGAATGTGCCTTCTTCAGTGATCAAGGACATTTGTGCAAAGTGGAGTGAGGTGCAAAGTTTTGTGGAGAAATATCACCCTTAACAAAGCTGTTGCAAGCTGTGTCAGCAACATGTTCAATGACAATACCATGTCTCATTTTAGGCAAATCTTAACCTGTAAACGGTACAAACGTATATATACGTTCACTACCCCAGTGCCCCGAATATTTTGAAAATTTTTTTATTTTTTTATAGAAATAAAGAGCACATTATTCTAAGTGTTATAGGATAAAAAAAAAAATTTAGGGTCAGTACTTACCGAGATATGAGACCGAGAAGTTGGCACTGCTGGAGGCTCACCTGATGGCAACATGGAGTCCTGCTGCTTCCAGAAGTGTTGCCGATATACGTACCTTTTTTTTCTCGTTTTTATATTATTTTATATAATTTTTATGTTCTGATAATTACAATTTATAGTAGTTCTTTGTTCTAACACTAATATTAGGTACTGAAATTGTACTCAAATTGTCACAAACACTATGACAGGTGGACATTTACACCTGCCTTGGTCATTTACTATTGTCTAGGAATATATACAAAGTATTTATAGGTCCCTGCAATGTTTTGGATACGTGGGAGTAGTATATAATTATAATAGGAATAATAATAATAAAAATAATAAGAATAAGAATAATAAGTTCCCTTGAAGTATGATGTAAGACAAGTCAGTCCACTGCTGACAGTGATAAGATAAGTGGTGACATTTGATGAGCGTATGTGAGGGTGCAGTAATAATATAAGATAAGGGGTGACATTTGATGAGCATCCCCCTCTGTTTTCACTGTTACACAAACATATCTGTATGTCAAGCTCTCTGTCTATCTGTCAAGCTCTCTGTCTATCTGTCAAGTTCTCTGTCTGTAAAGCTCTTTGTCTATCTGTCAAGCTCTCTGTCTATCTGTTCGTCTAGCGTCTAGCTCTCCAGTCTCAGAGAGATCCAGTCCTGAACCAACAGGTATTACACACGTCTGGTTCCTGAGCAAGTGAAAATACGATTTGCCAGTCATGTTTACACATACAGTGGTCCCTCGATTAACGATCTTAATCTGTTCCAGAGCTAGCTCTTAACACGAATTGCTCGTAATTCAAACCTTATTTCCCATAAGAAATAATGTAAATACAATTAATCTGTTCCACCCAAAAATATTCACAAAAAATACATTTTAATTATAGTTCTACATACACAAAACAACATTATTAACACTATTAATACTACTAATAATACTAAATAATAAAAAACAGATTAATAAATAACATTTACTTACCTTTATTGAAGAGAGTTGCAGGCATCTGGAAGATAGGGAGGACGACAGGGGGAGGGTGTTAGTGTTTGGAAGGGGAATCCCCCTCCATAAAGACTTCAGGTAACAAGTCCTTATCTGGGGTTACTTCCCTTCTTTTTCTTTTAATGCCACTAGGACCAGCTTGAGAGTTACTGGATCTCTGCCTCGAGAAATAACTGTCCAGTGTCCTCTGTTTCTGGCAACTCTTCAACATTTTTCTCAAGTGAGCAAGATTCTGTCACTGAACATGTTGTAGATGTGGTTTGCTTCAGCTAGAGCAAACAGCACGGCAAACACCTGGGATTCACTGATTTCATGTAGTATTAACTCTCCCATTTTAAGGGGAAAGTGATGTTGACCCCGAGTTTAGTGGCTCTGAGGTGGATGTGGCCATACGTGGTCAAGGAAATATCAAAAACCTTGATAATAACTCATGTGCAACATCTTTTCAGAATGTCTTATAACCTATGCCCTAAGTAAAGAGAAACAATTCTGGAACGTGTAATACGTGTTCGGCTGGCTGGCTGGCTGCTGGCTGGCTGTCTGGCGTTGGCTGTCTGGTGTCTGGCTGCTGGCTGTGCTGGGCTGTCTGGCTGTGGCTGGCTGGCTGGCTGGCTGGCTGGCTGGCTGGCTGGCTGTGGCTGGCTGGCTGGCTGGCTGGCTGGCTGGCTGGCTGGCTGGCTGGCTGGCTGCTGGCTGGCTGGCTGGCTGGCTGGCTGGCTGGCTGGCTGGCTGGCTGGCTGGCTGGCTGGCTGGCTGGCTGGCTGGCTGGCTGGCTGGCTGGCTGGCTGGCTGGCTGGCTGGCTGGCTGGCTGGCTGGCTGGCTCTGGCTGGCTGGCTGGCTGGCTGGCTGGCTGGCTGGCTGCCTGGCTGGCTGGCTGGCTGGCTGGCGGGCTGGCTGGCTGGCTGGCTGGCTGGCTGGCTGGCTGGCTGGCTGGCTGGCTGGCTGCTGGCTGGCTGGCTGGCTGGCTGGCTGGCTGGCTGGCTGGCTGGCTGGCTGGCTGGCTGGCTGGCTGGCTGGCTGGCTGGCTGGCTGGGCTGGCTGGCTGGCTGGCTGGCTGGCTGGCTGGCTGGCTGGCTGGCTGGCTGGCTGGCTGGCTGGCTGGGCTGGCTGGCTGGCTGGCTGGCTGGCTGGCTGGCTGGCTGGCTGGCTGGCTGGCTGGCTGGCTGGCTGGCTGGCTGGGCTGGCTGGCTGGCTGGCTGGCTGGCTGGCTGGCTGGCTGGCTGGCTGGCTGGCTGGCTGGCTGGCTGGCTGGCTGGCTGGCTGGCTGGCTGGCTGGCTGGCTGGCTGGCTGGCTGGCTGGCTGGCTGGCTGGCTGGCTGGCTGGCTGGCTGGCTGGCTGGCTGGCTGGCTGGCTGGCTGGCTGGCTGGCTGGCTGTTGGCTGGCTGGCTGGCTGGCTGGCTGGCTGGCTGGCTGGCTGGCTGGCTGGCTGGCTGGGCTGGCTGTGGCTGGCTGGCTGGCTGGCTGGCTGGCTGGCTGGCTGGCTGGCTGGCTGGCTGGCTGGCTGGCTGGCTGGCTGGCTGGCTGGCTGGCTGGCTGGCTGGCTGGCTGGCTGGCTGGCTGGCTGGCTGGCTGGCTGTCTGTCTGTCTGTCTGTCTGTCTGTCTCTGTCTGTCTTCTGTCTGTCTCTCTCTATCTCTGTCTGTCTCTCTGTCTGTCTCTCTATCTCTGTCTGTCTCTCTCTGTCTCTCTCTTCTCTGTCTTCTCTTTTCTCTCTCTCTCCCTCTCTCTCTCTCTCTCTCTGTCTCTCTCTGTCTCTCTCTATCTCTCTCTCTCTCTCTCTCTCTCTCCTCTCTCTCTCTCTCTCTTTTCTCTCTATCTCCTCTTCTCTCTCTCATCTCTCTCTCTCTCTCTCTCTATCTCTCTCTTCTCTCTCTATCTCTCTCTCTCATCTCTCTCATCTCTCTCTATCTCTCTCTTCTTCTTTCTCTCTCTATCTCTCTCTCTCACTCTCTCTCTCTATCTCTCTCTCATCTCTCTCTCTCTATCTCTCTCTCTCTCTCTCTATCTCTCTCTATCTCTCTCTCTTACCTCTATCTCTATCTCTCTCTCTCTCTCTCTCTCTGTCTCACAGGTACACAAATACAAATATACATAGTGTAAATTTCCTAGGATAACCCAAAAAAATCCAGCCAAAGTGCTATACTCTGCTTGTAGATACAGCGGACCCTCGAGTTTCGGTCATAATTCATTCCAGAAGGCTGCTCAAGTGCCATTACCGAACGAATTTACTCCCTTAAGCAATAATATTAAGTAGGTTAATCCATTTCAGACCCCCAAAAATACACTTACAAAAGCACTTACAATATTATACTTACATAATTGTACGATTTCCGAGGTGACCGAAACTCGGGGGTCCACTCTACAGTGGTCCCTCGACTAACGATGATTCCATATAACGAGCAAATCGTGTAACGAGCGCTTTTTTTGCTAAATATTTTCCTCATGAAGCGAGCATTCCCTCGTGTAGCGATCCGTACGAGACCTGTCCGCCTGCCCCGCGCTTGCGCAGTGAGGCAGAGAGGACGCCAGTCTAGCGTTGTTTACACTTGAGAGAACATTACTCAGCGCGCTCTTTCAAACATTCACAATATGTACTTTTGTTGTGTTTATTGCTGGTTCAGTGATTGTCACTGTGAAATAAGTCACCTTGGGTCCAAATAAGCTTCCTAGTGGCACCCCTGTGGTAAAGAGAGTGAGAAACACCATCGAACTAAAGAAGGAAATAGTTGAAAAATATGAGTGGGGTATACGTGTGAGTGAGCTTGCCAGGATGTACAAGAAAAGCACATCTACTATCGCCACTATTCTGGCAAAGAGAAATGAAATCAAGGAAGCTAATGCTGCAAAAGGGGTTGATATGTTAACGAAAAATAGATAAAAAAACAGTGAATGAGGTTGAGAAGTTGTTGGGGGTGTGGATCAATGAAAAACAGATAGCGGGTGATAGTATTTCCACAGCGATAATTTGTGAAAAGGCAAGGAAGTTGCACCCAGATCTTGTCAAGACAATGCCTGGAACCAGTGCTGAGGAGAGTGATTTTAATGCCAGCAAAGGCTGGTTTGAGAGGTTTAAGAAACATACACAGTGTTGTGAAACATGGTGAGGCAGCCAGCTCAGACAAACGTGCAGCTGAAAAGTTTGTGAATGAATTTAAGGGGTTCGTAGAGGCTGAAGAATTCCTCCCCAACAAGTGTTTAATTGTGATGAAACAGGCCTGTTTTGGAAGAAAATGCCCAAAAGGACTTTCATTACTCAGGAGGAAAAGGCACTGCCAGGACACAAGCCTATGAAAGACAGGCTAACTCTTATGCTTTGTGCCAATGCCAGTGGTGATTTTAAAGTGAAGCCTTTACTGGTGTATCACACAGAAAATCCCAGAGCCTTCAAGAAACACAATGTTAACAGGAATAATTTGTGTGTGTATTGGAAGGCTAACACTAATGCATGGGTCACTAAGGACTTTTTCGTGGAATGGTTTTGATTGTTTGGCCCTAGTGTGAAGAAATACCTCCTGGAAAAGAAATTGTCATTCAAGTGCCTCCTGGTACTGGACAATGCTCCTGCTCATCCTCACAATTTGGGAGACTATTTGTCTGAGAACTTCAGTTTCATCACAGTGAAGTTCTTGCCTCCTAACACCACTCCTCTCATCCAGCCCATGGCCCAGCAGGTCATTGCAAACTTCATGAAACTGTACACCAAAGCAATGTTTCAAAGGTGCTTTGACATAACCTCAGCCTCTGCATTGACCCTAAAAGAGTTCTGGAAAGATCACTTCAATATCGTGCATTGCATAGGCCTTATAGGTAAGGCTTGGGAGGGAGTGACTTCCAGGACTTTGAACTCTGCTTGGAGACCACTGTGGCCGGATTGTGTCCAAGAGAGGAATTTTGAAGGATTTGAGGCTGACCCTGATGACACTGTGCCTGTTGTGGAACATGTTGTGGAAGATATTGTGGAATTGGGGAACAGCCTGGGGTTGGAGGTAGTGGTGAGGATGTGGAAGAGTTGGTGGAGGAGCACAGGGTAGAGCTAACAACTGAAGAGCTGCAAGAGCTTCATCTGGAACAGCAACAGACCACAGCTGAGGTTATTGCTTCAAAGGAGGAGAGAGAGAGAGATAAGGAGGTGCCTTCTTCAGTGCTTAAGGAGATGTGCACAAAGTGGAATGAGTTGCAGACATTTGTTGAAAGATACCACCCTGAGCAAGCTGAAATGAGCCTTCTGTGCAACCACTTCAGTGACAGAGCCATGTTGTACTTCAGAAAAGTGTTGAAGAGTCGCCAGAAACAGAGGACTGTGGACAGTTACTTTACCAGGCAGGGGTCTAGTGACTCTCAAGCTGGTCCTAGTGGCATTAAAAGACCAAGAAGGGAAGTAACCCCAGAGAGGGACTTGTTACCTGAAGTCCTTTTGGAGGGGGATTCCCCTTCCAACCACTAACACCTGCTCCAATCATCATCTATATCTTCCAGATGCCTGCAAGTCTCTTCAATAAAGGTAAGTAAGTGTTATTTTTTTTTATTTTGAGTGATTATTTTTTTGTGGAACGAATTAATTGTATTTACATTATTTCTTATGGGAAATAAGGTTTCAGATAATGAAAGATTCAGATTAAGTAATAGCTCCTGGACCGGATTAATTTTGTTAACCGAGGGTTCACTGTATATCAATATTGTTCACACGTAGGAAATCAGCGAGCATAGGGCTTGTGTACCAGTTGTCTGTGAACAATGTATGGCCCTTGCCAAGGTATGGCTGCATCATCTTGCAAACAACATCACCAGAAATGCCCAACATGCGCCTGGTATCATCGAGTGTATTTTTTCCTATGTAGATAATGACATCCAACACAATACCAGTCTCACAGTCACACATAACAAACAGTTTTATACCAAAGCGATTACGTTTGCTTGGTATATATTGTTTGAATGACAGTCGTCCCTTGAACAGAACCAAGGACTCATCAACAACAATGTTCTTGAGTGGATAAAAGTAGGCACTGAATTTTTGCTTGAGATACATAAACAATTCCCGGATTTTGTAGAGGAGGTCATTTCGGTTTGGTGTATTCCTGTCAGAGAAATGCAACATTCTCAGCAACAGAATGAATCTGTTGCAGGAAAGGAGGTCATGGTAGACTGGAGTGCTAATGAAGTGGTCTGTGGACCAGTACTGTGCTATATTGTTCTTATATGTATGTGGCATAAGCATGACAGTGCCAAGGAATAAATACATTTCAGCCACAGTTGTATCTTTCCACCTGCGCAGCCGTGACGATTCTGTAACATCTACATGGTCCTTTGTATACTGGTAGTACAGGTTGGTCTGGGTAACAATCAGTTTAATTATCGGCTCATCAAAGTATAGTTGAAAATAGTCTAACTCTGTAGACTCATTTGTGATGGGACAGTGTGGCATGATGCCACTTCCACTGCCATCAAAATTGAAAGGATGTGGCACGAATGGTGTATGTTCAGTCCAATTCCATTCACGATCAGCTGGTGCAGGGTGGGCCTGTGGAGGGACGGGAGTGGGGCCAGCACATGGTTGAGAGGGTGCCGCGTGGTCCTTTGTCTGTCCGCACACCGCGCCATGTGGTCCAGGCATCGTGCCACCCACCACTTCTTCCTCCATCCCAGCATACTCTCCTTCATTATCACTATCACTGGCAGGGGTTTTGGAACATGACCTGCTAAGACCCTTGCCTCTGACTGCATATGGCACACTGCCTGAACGTAGGTTATGACGCCCAAAAGTACGTTTCACTGGGGAATAATGATAATCACTGTCACTCGACGAATCGTCTATGGGCATAAATTCGAGTTCATCATCGTCACTTATATCACCTTCACTATCGTCACCATAACACATGGAAAATGATAATTTCCTCTTGCGGAGTTGCCTTTGGGTAGCAACACTAGCAACCCCAGAGGTGCTGGGCTGAGGGTCTGTGGCCACACTGGCCACACCAGATGTGCTGGGCTGAGGGTCTGGTATGGCCACACTGTCCACACTGGTCACCCCAGAGGTGATGGGCTGAATGTCATCTGGGTTCTCATCAATAGTTTCACTAATTCCTTGATTATTAGTGGCTATATCACTGTCTAATCCACTAACCTCGCATTCTGTTTCACTTTCCGGGAATAGTAGAGTGTTAATACGACGAGGCATGAGTGAATCACGGGGGTTTGCCATGATGTTGACCCAAGATGGAGCTGAAACTAACTGGGGCTACCATGCGGTACCCTGGCGTCCAACTTCAACAGTTGGAGCAATCTACAGAGTACCTCCTCTTTAAGGGGGGCTCCTTGACGAGGTAAAGAGGCTATCGGTCTGAGGAATTGGACCTTTTCGTCTTCTTCCTCAGACCGAACCTAATTACCCCCCAATCCCCCCTCCCTTTTCCCATCTTCCCCATCCTCCCTTTTCCCTTTCCTCCTCCCCCTCC
>WNWK01059474.1:0-10179 GCA_009830355.1 Cherax destructor | reverse complement strand
CCCCCACTCTTCAAAGACCTAAACCTACTCACTGTTCAGAACATCCATACTTACTACTCTGCTACCTACATTTATAGAACCTTAAATTCCAACTTTAACCCTGAGCTAAAACACTTTCTTGACAATTGTAAGGACCCATAGACATAATACCAGACATAAACATCTCTTTGATATTCCCGTGTCCGACTAAATTTATACAAAAATTCAATGCGCATAAAAGGGCCTAAAATCTGGAACTCCCTGCCTGAAAACTCTAGAACTGCAGACACAACCTCCATTTTCAAAGGCACCGTCAAAAACATCTTATCTCACTTACGCACCCAACCGGTAGCTAACCACATAAAAACTACTTTATCTTGCACATATCCACAGCAAAATACACTTATTGATATCTGTGTTTCCCCCTAATTGCACAGTACTCCTATTGCTTCATAATTCTTAAGCTAGTCATAAGTTTGCCTAAGACACTCCAATATAGAAACTGTATTATGCCAATACATCACCTTTATCATTAATATATAAACTAAATGCTAAATTCTTAAACTAATTGTTAAATTCTTAAATGTTTAAATTTAATACCTCAATTTTGTTAATCTAGTTAATAACTACAATTACCTAACCTTACTATCAGTATAATCATTGTGTCACTATTGAGTAAGACCTATCATAAGACTGCCTGAAAAGCCTAGGCATACCTAGGCATATTATTGGCCATCTTGTAATATCTACTTCATAAAATGTATAATTATAAGTACACCCCACCTTGTATATTACTCGAAATAAAGAATTTGAATTTGAATTTGAATCCCTTACATAGGGCGAATGAGTTAGTCAGTGCTTGGGCTGCCACATCTAGGTATGACAATCTTCCCAGTATCACACAGGCGAATTATTATTATAATCAAATAGAAGCGCTAAACCACAGGGGTTATACAGCGCCACACAGGCGAAACTAATGGACAAATATGATGCAAGGGATAGACTTATTTGTTTTATGCTCAGCAAGGAAGATGACTGTAAATTTCCTTTCACTAACTTTGAACTTGATGCAACACTAACAAAGGGCAGCTCCACGTCGCCTGGGGAGGATAATAATAATAATAATAATAATAATAATAATAATAATAATAATAATAATAATAATAATAATAAATAATAATAATAATATATCCTTATTTAGTACAAGTACATGTAATACAGGCCTAGCTGACATCAATGACATACTACTATATAGAAAGCCCCTTGTTATGCAGAGCATTTCGGGCAAATTAGGTCCTTGTCCCAGGATGCGACCCACATCAGTCGACTAACTCCCAGGTACCCATTTTACTGATGAGTGAACATAGACAACTTGTGTAAAGAAACACGCAAGGAAACTAGAGAAAGTGCAAAGGTTTGCGACAAGGTTAGTTCCACAACTCAGGGGTCTGTCTTATGAAGAAAGATTGAGGGAAATAGGACTAACAACACTGGAGGAAAGAAGGGTCAGAGGAGACATGATAACGACATACAAAATACTGCGGGGAATTGACAAGGTAGATAGTGACAGGTTGTTTCAGAGAGGGAACACAGAAACAAGGGGACACAACTGGAAGCTGAAGACTCAGATGAGTCAAAGGGATGTTAGGAAACATTTCTTCAGCCACAGAGTAGTCAGGAAGTGGAATGGACTAGAGAAAGATATAGTGGAGGCAGGAACCATACATAGTTTTAAGACAAGGTATGATAAAGCTCATGGAGCAGGGAGAGCAGAGACCCAGTAGCAGACAGCGAAGAGGCGGGGCCAGGAGCTGAGTCTCGACCCCTGCAACCACAATTAGGTGACAATTAGTTGAGTACGCCCAATGTTTGTACCCGCGCTGGGAATCAAACGTAGACCCTCGCAGTGTGAAGCGAGACCTTTAGCGATCAGGCCACGGGGCACTGTAGGTTTACCTGGAGTTTACCTGGAGAGAGTTCCAGGAGTCAATGCCCTGCGGCCCGGTCTGTGACCAGGCCTCATGTTGATCAGAGCCTGATCAACCAGGCTGTTACTGCTGGCCGCACGCAGTCCAACGACGAACCACAGCCTGGCTGGTCAGGCACCGACTTTAGGTGCCTGTCCAGTGCCTGCTTGAAGACAGCCAGGGTCTATTGGTAATCCCCTTATGTATGCTGGGAGGCAGTTGAACAGTCTTGGGCCCTGACACTTATTGTGTTGTCTCTCAACGTGCTAGTGGCACCCTGCTTTTCATTGGGGGATGTTACATTGTCTGCCGAGTCTTTGCTTTCGTAGGGAGTGACACTCGTGTGCAAGTTTGGTACTAATTCCTCTAGGATTTTCCAAGTGTATATAATAATGTATCTCTCCCGCCTGCCTTCCAGGGAGTACAGGTTTAGGAACTTCAGCGTTCCCAGTAATTGAGGTGGTTTATTGCAGTTATGCGTGCCGTGAAGGTTCTCTGTACATTTTCTAGTTCAGCAATTTCACCTGCCTTGAAAGGTGCCTGGAGTTAGTGTGCAGCAATATTCCAGCCTAGATAGAACAAGCGACCTGAAAAGTGTCACCATGGGCTTGACATCCCTGGTTTTAAAGGTTCTCATTATCCATCCTGTCATTTTTCTGGCAGATGCGATTGCTACAATGTTATGGTCCTTGAAGGTATAACATACTCAGATTACTGTGTCGAGTACCAGGTAATCCTTTACTTGAATTATATAACATAATGATAACGATAATTTTATTTCCTTGTAAACCTTACAGTGTTTGGTTTACATTACATTTACATTAATATAATAATAATAATAATAATAATAATAATAATAATAATAATAATAATAATAATAATAATGAATATCTTGATTTTCAAGATGACAAAACCGAACAAGATAACTTGTCTGATGCAGTTATAATAAACAGCAAACCACATTCCCAGAGACATAACTCAATCCCAGTGCAAGGAAACTGCTATCAACATATTGCAAGACCACCTACAAGTTAATGTGCAAAGGAATGAAATCAAGGAAACACGATTGCTAGGAAAACAAGGTAAACCTAGTATAATGATCAGACTTCATTCATATGATACAAAAAGAATCTAACTAAATCAGCAATTACAATGAAATTCAAATTCAAATTCAAATTCAAATTCTTTATTTCATGTAATACAAGGTGGGGGTACTTATAGTTATACATTAAAGTTGATATTACAAGATGGCAATAATATGCCTAGGTATGCCTAGGCTTTTCAGGCAGTCTTATGATAGGTCTTACTCAATAGCTATACAATGGATATACAGATTGTAAGGTTAGGTTTACAAAATTTAGGTACTGGAATTTAAACATTGAGAATTTAACAATTAGTATAAAAGTTAGCAATTAGTTTATATATTAATGATAAAGGTGATATATTGGCATAATATAGTTTCTATATTGAGTATCTTAGGCAAACTTATGACTAGCTTAAGTATTATGGAGCAATAATTGTATTAGAATTTTGGTTAGAACTGTGCAAATTAAGGGGAATCACAGATATCAATAAGTGTATTTTGCTGTGGTTAGTAATGTGCAAATTAAAGAGAATCACAGATATCAATAAGTGTATTTTGCTGTGGATATGTGCAAGATAAAGTAGTTTTCGTATGGTTAACTACCGGTTGGGTGCGTAAGTGAGATAAGATGTTTTTTAACGGTGCTTTTGAAAATGGAGGTTGTGTCTGCAGTTCTAGAGTTTTCAGGCAGGGAGTTCCAGATTTTAGGCCCTTTTATGCGCATTGAATTTTTGTATAGATTTAGTCGGACACGGGGAATGTCAAAGAGATGTTTATGTCTGGTATTATGTCTATGGGTCCTGTCACAACTGTCAAGAAAGTGTTTTAGCTCAGGGTTAAAGTTGGAATTAATGATTCTATAAATGTAGATAGCAGAGTAGTAAGTATGGATGTTCTGGACAGTGAGTAGGTTTAGGTCTTTGAAGAGTGGGGGGGTGTGCTGCCTAGCGTTGGATTGTGTGATAATTCTTACTGCGGCTTTTTGTTGGGTTATTATTGGCTTTAGGTGGTAATTGCTGTTGATCCCCATGCACAAATGGCATATGTGAGGTAGGGATAGATGAGTGAGTAGTATAGTGTGAGTAGGGCTGATTGTGGTACATAATACCGTATCTTTGAGAGGATCCCCACAGTTTTGGACACTTTCTTTGTTATGTGTTGGATATGGGTGCTGAATTTCAGGCTGCTGTCAAGGTGAAGGCCCAGAAACTTGCCCTCGTTATGTCTAGCAATAGGTGTAGAGTTGATCTTAATGTTTAATTGTGGATCATCTGTTCTGTTGCCAAACATAATATAGAAGGTCTTATCAGTGTTGAGTGTAAGTTTATTGGCAGTCATCCATGTTGATATTTTTATTAATTCGTCGTTAACAATGGTATTAAGCGTGGCAAGGTTTGTGTGGGAGATGACATAAGTTGTATCGTCAGCAAAGAGTATTGGTTTCAGGTGTTGTGATACATTGGGAAGATCATTGATGTATAAGAGGAAGAGCAGGGGACCAAGGACACTTCCCTGCGGTACGCAGTACGCAATGAGTGCCTAACCAGGAAACGTCAAAACCTTCTGTTTAGGCTGAGAAAACTTAAACTGGAGAACAAAATCCATCAGTGCTTCGCTCGTGATGGGAAAATACTAGTTCGAAAAGTATCAACAGGTCAGCAATTTTCTATATCAAACGAACGTGATCTCACCAACTTCCTTAGACAAGCTGACATTACCATTACTGATTAGCCTATTGTCCTCAACACATAATATACGTGTGCTGTATTACTGTATGTTACTACTACTTTGTGAAATTTTTTTGTACTAACTTTATACTAGCTAGTACCAACTACCTCATACATTATGTACTTTACTTTTAGTGCTATTACTTGCTTCAACTTTATAATATAAATCAAATCTTGCTTCTAAGTTAATTTTATATCATATTTACTATCTGTCCATTTAATTTAATCCCCATTTATATTTCTCTTGAAATAGTTCCCAGCAAATCAATACCTAGTACTGCCCTTCATCCAATAATTCCTTTACTTAAGGTGCTAATTCTGGTGCTAAAGTGTTTTACTCTTTTTATTTACTATTATATTCCCAAAGTGTTAACTCGTAATTAAGGTGCTATTTTGGTGCTAAAGTGTTTTACTCTTTTATTTACTATTATATTCCCTAAAGTGTTAACCCTCATTGTTTACTATTATATTCCCTAGATTTTATTTAAAAAAAAAAAAAAATCTAACTGCCACAGTTCTTTTATTAATTTTATTATAATAATTAGGTGCTAACTCAGGTACTAATTTACTTTACTTTCATTGTTTGCTATCATTTTCCCTAGCTCCTTTATTCCCAGCTTTATTAAACTACCATAGTTCAATTAATTGCACTTGTATAATTGATATACAAATTCACGTGCCAAGAACTCTGTCAAATACCCTGTATCTCTACAAACTCTTATTAAAAATTTGTAATAATCAAATAGTTCCTAAGCATTATTCTAGTATCATATTATTAAGTTTAGTATTATCTATTCTTCTCAGGTCTAGTTATAGAATCACATCAAATCTTATGATTACAGGAATTGATCCTGATATCAACCTATTATTAAATGACTTACATGATTCCAACAGCAACTGTAACTATTACACAGCAGATCAAGCAAAGACATTACTCAGAGCCAACAATAACATAACTATCTTCAATTACAATGTTAGATCTTTGAGCAAACATTATGATGACCTCACAGCACTACTCCAATCCCTACAGTCCAATATGTCAATCATCACACTCACTGAGACCTGGCTGAAGCCTGATACTACAGATGTCTATGCCATCCCAGGTTACACAGCCATTCACAATTGTAGGACAGATCAGCGAGGGGGTGGAATAGCTATATATTACTCAGATCAACTTGAATGTATCAACAACTCTTGCATAAGGGATGAGCATGGAGAATATATTATAGCTAAATTTAAATCAAAAGACCTGCAAAAAACCCTCACAGTGATAAACATCTACAGATTACCACAGTCAAACATTCACCATTTTAGTGAAAAACTAGGTAACCTAATAACTGATGCACACATGAACAAAGACCATTTGCTGCTCACAGGAGACTTCAATATAAATCTCCTACATGACCAGGACCCACAAGTAACAGAATTCACAAACACTATGAGCAACTGCTTGTTACTACCAACAATATCAAAACCTACAAGAATCTCCGAGACTAGTACCTCATTACTAGACCACATCTGGACTAATACTATAGCCCTCTAAAATCAGACATCATCACAGACAACACCACAGACCACTATCCGACCTTTCTCATAACTAATCTTGGTAAATTGCCCCTAGATATTACAAAAGTTACCTTCAGACTACATAACGAGTCAGCTGTAAATAACTTTATAACAGCTATGATTAACATTGACTGGCATAATGAGTTAGAAACATATACAGATACTAATGAATGCATCAAGAATTTCCTTAACAAAACCCACCACCTCTATAACAAACATTGCCCTAAAAACTAAACAGATCACAGCTAAGAGACTTAACAATCCCTGGCTAACACCCAGCATCCTTAAATCCATTAACAAAAGGCACCAATATGAAAAACAATACAGAAGGGGTCTAATAACCAGAGAACAATCCAAACGCTACTCATCAACCCTTACCAGCCTGATAAGGAGATCAAAAAAATTGTATTATGAGAACAGACTCCAGAACATAAAAGGTGATATGAAAAAGACCTGGAAGACCCTATCTGCAATTCTAGGAAATAATAAGATAGCGAAAAACAACACCATCAAATTATCAAGAGCAGATGAACCCTACTCTCACCTACTGAGACAGCAAACAGACTTAATGTTTTCTTCTCCACCATAGGAAAGAATCTAGCGAGTAAAATCCCAAGCTCAAACACCCGTCCAACAGACTACCTCACAAACACCTACCCTAATACGCTATTCCTAGCTCCTACCAACCCAATTGAAGTCTCGCTCATAATCAACACCCTTAAAAACAAGGCAGGAGACATAAACAGCCTACCAACTTTTATGTACAAAAAGCTTCACAGGTACTGTCACCAATTATAGCAACACTATTCAATAAATCCATTGAAGCCTCTACCTTTCCATCATTCTCAAAATAGCTAGGGTCACCCTGATCCACAAAGGAGGTGATCAAACAGACCTGAATAATTATAGACCAATTTCTAATTTACCATTGCTTTCTAAAATCTTCGAAAATTAATTCATAGACAAATCTATTCCTACCTCGTCTCACACAATGTACTCAACCCTGTCAATTTGGATTCAGGGCAAACAAGAGCACAAACGATGCTATTACGCACATGTTGGAGTTAATATATACAGAACTTGAGAAAAAGAAGTCCCACTGGGAATCTTCATTGATCTCCGCAAAGCTTTTGATACAGTCGACCATGATTTACTGCTCACAAAATTAGCACATTATGGTATAAGGGGGCACCCACTCAACTACCTAAAATCATACCTCACCAACAGAAGCCAATACGTGTACACAAATGGAGCGAACTCTTCCACACAACCAATTACAGTCGGAGTCCCTCAAGGAAGTGTCCTGGGGCCACTCCTATTCCTCATTTACATAAATGACCTACCGAATGCATCACAACTACTCAAACCCATTTTATTTGCAGATGACACAACATATGTCTTCTCTCACCCAAATCCAGTTATACTGGCCAACACTGTTAATGCCGAATTACAGAAAATATCAACATAGATGACGACTAACAAGCTTACTTCAATACTGACAAGACCTACTTCATACAGTTTAGAAGCAAAGCCACAAATGTTCCACTTAACATAACACTTAATGGTACACCCATCACAAGACTCACAGAGGGAAAATTCCTAGGAATCCACCTTGACAGTAGCCTTAAATTCCAAACACATATACAACAAATTTCCAAGAAAATCTCGAAGACAGTAGGCATATTATCAAAGATACGCTATTATGTACCTCAATCAGCTCTCCTTGCACTATATCATTCACTTATCTACCCGTATCTCACCTATGGAATCTGTGCATGGGGATCAACAACGTTAAATCACCTTAGACCACTCATAACACAACAAAAGGCCGCAGTCAGAATGATAACAAATTCCCACTCTAGACAGCATACTCCACCAATATTCAAAAGTCTCAAACTACTCACCGTAAAGAACATTCATACTTACTCTTGTGCCTACTACATATATAAAACTTTACACTCTAATATAAACCCTCTGCTCAAAACTCTCCTCACCAACTTTAATAGGACCCATGACCACAACACACGACACAGATCACTTTTGATATACCCCGTGTTCATATCAACCTATGTAAAAATTCTATGCACATAAAGGGCCCCAGAATCTGGAATTCATTACCAGTAAATATTAAGATAATCTTGTCTGAAAATCAATTTAAGACTCAACTCAAAACCACCTACTCACCCAAACCTAAATGATCATACTATAAACTACTTTGAAAAATGCTCATTGTTACTTTCCTATACGATAATCTCAAATTTTTTAAAAATATGTTACTATTATGTTACCCCTACTCATATTATAAGTTAATGTCAAAAATGCTCAATGTTATTTTCCTTAAGATAATCTCAATTCATATTATCATTCAAGAATCTTAACACCTGTAACAATCTAAGATCTAATATCATTATATAATAATTTAAACAGTAAAATTTCATCATATTGTAATTTTGAAAAAATTTAACTAGAATAAACTCAATAAATTTCTCTAATATTAAGTACATAGTTTTTAGGACTAAAAAGCTGCCTTAATGCCATGGCATGTCAGTGGCTCTCCTGCACTCAATTTACATTGTAACTTCCGATACCCATGTAATCTGCAATGAAATAAAATTTGTTTGTTTGTTTGTCTGCAATCTGCAATGAAATAAATATTTTTATTTCGATGCAAGTTACAAGTATACATAGTTATTGGTAGTTACAATTATAAAACTGTAATGCAAGGAGAGCCACTGGCATGCCATGGCATTAGGGGCAGCTTATTCTAAAGACTTATTCACTAGGTACTTAATACTAGAGAAATTGATTGAGTTTATTCTAGTTATATATTATTTCAAATTACAATATGATTATACATACTATTAAAAGACAATACTAGAGAAATTGGTTGAGTTTATTCTAGTTGTATATTTTATTTCAAGTTACAATATGTTGATGCTATACTAGTAACATAACAATACTAGAGAAATTTATTGAGTTTCTTCTAGTTATATATTTTATTTCAAATTAACAAAATGATGATACTATACTATTTTAAATGACAATATGATGATATGAAATTGCAACAAGTGTTAAGGAGGATGACAATATAAAACTGAGATTATCTTAAGTAAAATAATATTGGGTTTGAAAGTTTGTTACAGTATGAGTATTTAGTATAGGGTGAGTAGGTGATTTTTGAGAAGAGTCTTGAATTGATTTTCCGACAAGGTTAACTTAATATTTACTGGTAATGAATTCCAGATTCTTGGGCCCTTTATGTGCATAGAATTTTTACATTGGTTAGTATGGACTCTGGGTATGTCAAATAGTGATCTGTGTCTTGTGTCGTGGTCGTGGGACCTATTAAAGTTGTTAGGAGAATTCTGAGTGGAGGGTTGATATTAGCATGTAGAGTTTTATGTATGTAGAAGGCACATGAATAGGTATGAATATTTTTTACGGTGAGTAGTTTTAAAGTTTTGAATATAGGTGGAGTATGCTGTCTAGAGTGGGAATTTGTTATCATCCTGACTGCAGCCTTTTGCTGGGTTATGAGTGGTCTAAGGTGATTTAATGTTGTTGAGCCCCATGCACAGATTCCATAGGTGAGATAAGGGTAGATAAGAGAATGATATAGTGCAATGAGAGCTGGTTGTGGCACATAATAGCGTATCTTAGATAATATACCTACTGTCTTTGAGATTTTCTTGGATATTTGTTGTGTGTGTTTGGAATTTAAGGCTACTGTCAAGGTGGATTCCTAGGAATTTTCCTCTGTGAGTCTTGTGATGGGTGAACCATTGAGCGTTATGTCAAGTGGAACATTTGTAGCTTTGTTTCCAAACTGAATGAAGTAGGTCTTGTCAGTATTGAG
>WNWK01059473.1:0-10179 GCA_009830355.1 Cherax destructor | reverse complement strand
TGGGAACGCTTGAAGTTCCTAAACCTGTACTTTTAGAACGAGGTGGGAGAGATACATTATTATATACACATGGAAAATTCTCGAGGGCTTAGTACCAAACTTGCACACAAAAATCACTCCCTACGAAAGCAAAAGACTCGGCAGGCGATGTAACATCCCACCAATGAAGAGCAAGGGTGCCACTAGCACGTTGAGGGACAACACAATAAGTGTCAGGGGCCCAAGATTGTTCAACTGCCTCCCAGCATACATCAGGGGATTACCAACAAACCCCTGGCTGTCTTCAAGCAGGCACTGGACAGGCATCTCAAGTGGTACCGGGGATCAGCCGGGCGGGGCCCGCTTGGACTGCTTTGGGCCAGCAGTAGCAGCCTGGTTGATCAGGCTCTGGTCCAACAGGAGGCCTGGTCACAGACCGGGCCGCGGGGGCATTGACCCCTGGAATTCTCTCCAGGTAGACTCCAGTATTAGTTCATGGTATACATGGGTTGAAGACCCTATGTTAGTTCATATTATATGTACATGGGTTGAAGACCCTGTATTAGTTCATGGTATACATGGGTTGAAGACCTGGTATTAGTTCATTGTATACATGGGTTGAAAACTCAGTATTAGTTCATGGTATACATGGGTT
Source organism: Cherax destructor (assembly GCA_009830355.1). NCBI lineage: Eukaryota > Metazoa > Arthropoda > Malacostraca > Decapoda > Parastacidae > Cherax > Cherax destructor. Next base: position 9,545 of record WNWK01059473.1, on the reverse strand, counting down.
GAAGACCCAGTATTAGTTCATGGTATACATGGGTTGAAGACCCAGTATTAGTTCATGGTATACATGGGTTGAAGACCCAGTATTAGTTTATGGTATACATGGGTTGAAGACCCAGTATTCATAGTACATGGGTTGAAGATCCAGTATTAGTTCATGGTATACATAGGTTGAAGACCTAGTATTTAAAAAACAAAGTAAGATGCTTTAAAAAGACTCCAATAGGTCCTATGACAGTCACAATGGGACCCAAACTATGACAGTTACAATGGGACCCACACTATGATAGTCACAATAGGACCCACACTATGCCAGTCACAATGGGACCCACACTATGACAGTGACAATGGGACCCACACTATAGCAGTCACAATGGGACCCACACTATGACAGTCACAATGAGACCCACACTATGACAGTCACAATGGGACCCACACTATGACAGTTAGAATGGGATCCACACTATAGAAAATTATGGTTTTTAAAATCTAAAATAATTAGAGGTACAGTAAAGAATGAAACTTGGAATTATAGGTCATCTATAAATAAGAAAGAAGAAGTAATGCACAAGGAGCAAATTGTGTACAAATAATCTAAAACACTGACTTATGTATAAGTAAATAAGTTTATTCAGGTATACACAAATACAGTTACATAGATTATCTTACATAGCAGCATATGCATAGAGAACCCTCCAGGATAACCCAACAAATTCAGACAGTGACTTATTTCCATTGGGGTCCTTTTAATACCTTATTATTATACAATGTTGGAGACATCTTATTATTATACTATAAAGGAGATATATTAGGATAAAGGTAAATATGAGTTTTTTACATTTACATGTGTGTTAGCTAAAAAAAATAAAAAATCATTCTCCTTCCTTTTTGTCGTTACATTCATTAGGTACCTTTTGGCTCTCTTCTTGAACTGGCTCATGCTATGACTGGCTTTGACATGTGCAGGCAGTCTGTTCCAGTCCTTTATTGTTGAACAATAAAAGGTGTTTGAAGCCTGGCCACTGACTGCGGGTACTACAAAGTTGTGCTCTCTCCCCCTAGTTCTATGATTGCTCCGGTTCCCAGCCTTGACAAAATTAGTAGCAAGATATTCTGGACACTGTTTGTGAGCAAATTTATAAACTTGATTTAACTTCAGTTGTTTTACTCTGTCCTCAATATTCAGCATATCCAATTGTTGTAATTCATCCTGTCCTACATGCTCTCTTGGACCCAGGTCCAGGATGAATCTTACCATTTTGTTCTGGGTGATTTGCAGTTTATCTTTCAGTTTTTTTGTCAAGGCAGAGTACCATGAAGAGCAAGTGTAATCTATATGACATTATATAAGGGCTAGACATAGGGTCCTGTGAGCCTCAGTAGGTAGACACTGTGCTTGTCTGTAGAGAAACTTCAGTCTGGCATTCGCTTTCTTTACTACACTGTTCCCTATCAATTCTCCTGACATGCATAGGTCAAAGGGGATTCCCAGATATTTTACTGAGGAAACTGAAGTGATGGGTTCCCCATTACACTGGGCATTAAAATTATTTACCCTTCTCAGTTTGTTTCGTGCTAAAGAGTATGGCTTCCGTTTTCCCGAGGTGTAACGATAGTTTGTTGTCTACTAACCATTTGCTGTAGGACTCCAGTTCTAGTGTTCTTTTTTTTTTTATTAACACATAGGCCGTTTTCCACCAAGGCAGGGTGGCCCGACAAAGAATATCTTTCATCATCATTCACTCCATCACTGTCTTGCCAGATGCGTGCTTACACTACAGTTACAAAACTGCAACATTAACACCCCTTACATTAGCTATATCTTGTGGGTCTTTACCTGACACTAACACTAACTGTCATCCGTAGAGTGAGTCTGAATTAGCATCTCACTACTGCTCCTCACTGAATATTTCACTGTTGCTGTTCACTGAATATTTCACTTTAGCTGTTCACTGAATATTTCACTGTTGCTGCTCTCTGAATATTTCACTGTTGCTCTTCACTGAATATTTCACTGTTTCTGTTCACTGAATATTTCACTGTTTCTGTTCACTGAATATTTCACTGTTTCTGTTCACTGAATATTTCACTGTTTTTGTTCACTGAATATTTCACTGTTGTTGTTCACTGAATATTTCACTGCTGCTGTTCAATGAATATTTCACTGTTGCTGTTCACTGAATATTTCAATTATGCTGTTCAATGAATATTTTACTGCTGCTGCTCAATGAATATTTCACTGTTGCTGTTCACTGAATATTTCACTGCTGCTGTTCAATGAATATTTCACTGTTGCTGCTCAATAAATATTTCACTGTTGCTGTTCACTGAATATTTCACTGTTGCTGTTCACTGAATATTTCACTGTTGCTGTTCACTGAATATTTCACTGTTGCTATTCACTGAATATTTCACTGTTGCTGTTCACTGAATATTTCACTACAGGTGTTCACTGAATATTTCACTGTTGCCATTCACTGAATATTTCACTGTTGTTTTTCACTGAATATTCCTAGGAATTCCTAGGAATCCACCTTGACAGTAGTCTTAAATTCCAAACACACACACAACAAATATCCAAGAAAATCTCAAAGACAGTAGGTATATTATCTAAGATACGCTATTATGTGCCACAACCAGCTCTCATTGCACTATATCATTCTCTTATCTACCCTTATCTCACCTATGGAATCTGTGCATGGGGCTCAACAACATTAAATCACCTTAGACCACTCATAACCCAGCAAAAGGCTGCAGTCAGGATGATAACAAATTCCCACTCTAGACAGCATACTCCACCTATATTCAGAACCTTAAAACTACTCACCATAAAAAATATTCATACCCATTCATGTGCCTTCTACATACATAGAACTCTACATGCTAATATCAACCCTCCGCTCAAAATTCTCCTCAACAACTTTAATAGGTCCCACGACCATGACACAAGACACAGATCACTATTTGACATACCCAGAGTCCATACTAACCAATGTAAAAATTCTATGCACATAAATGGCCCCAGAATCTGGAATTCATTACCAGTAAATATTAAGTTAACCTTATCGGAAAATCAATTCAAGACTCTTCTCAAAAATCACCTACTCACCCTATACTAAATACTCATACTGTAACAAACTTTCAAACACAATGTTATTTTACTTAAGATAATCTCAATTTTATGTCATCCTCCTTAACACTTGTTGCAATTTCATATCATCATATTGTCATTTAAAATATTATAGTATCATCATTTTGTTAATTTGAAATAAAATATATAACTAGAAGAAACTCAATAAATTTTTCTAGTATTGTTATTATACTAGTATAGCATCAACATATTGTAACTTAAAATAAAATATACAACTAGATTAAACTCAACCAATTTCTCTTGTATTGTCTTTTAATAGTATAGTATAATCATATTGTAATTTAAAATAATACAGAACTAGAATAAACTCAATCAATTTCTCTAGCAATAAGTACTTAGTGAATAAGTCTTTAGAATAAACTGCCCCTAATGCCATGGCATGCCAGTGGCTCTCCTTGCATTACAGTTTTATAATTGTAACTACCAATAACAGTGTACACTTGTAACATGCATCGAAATAAAAATATAATTATTATTATTATTATTATTATTATTATTATTATTATTATGTTGCTGTTCACTGAATATTTCAATTATGCTGTTCAATGAATATTTTACTGCTGCTGCTCAATGAATATTTCACTGTTGCTGTTCACTGAATATTTCACTATTGCTGTTCACTGAATATTTCACTACAGGTGTTCACTGAATATTTCACTACAGGTGCTCACTGAATATTTCACTGCAGAATTCTTAGTTACTGCAGTAAGTAGATTACAGACTTGACCTTACAGTATTTTCCATGTATAGATATTGCTTATACTCTATATTAGATATCATCTGTACACAAGACTGATCTTATTATATTGTGAACATTAATAGAACTTATCTCCTCTATGATATGAACTTCTTATATGATTTACATGACTGACATTTCATTAACATCTTTCACTGTGAACATTGTTATTGCATATTCCTTGTACAGTGAGCCCCCCGGTTTTCGTGATTAATCCGTTCCAGAGGGCTTAATGAACACCGAATATAACGAACTCCGAATCTATTTTCCCCATAAGAAATAATGGAAATAAAATTAATCCGTTCCAGACACACAAAAGTATTAAAATAAAATATTTTTTTACAACATATAGACATTAAATTACACACAAAACAATGAGAAATAAAGAAATAATAGTACAATAACATGTCACTTACATTTATTGAAGAGTTGTTGATGTGTGGAAGACGGGAGGAGGGGAGAGGATGGAGTAGAATGCTCGTGTTTGGAAGGGAAATCCCCTTCCATTAACACTGCAGGTGGCAATTTCTTTTCTGGGGTTACTGGCCTTTTTCTTTTAATGCCACTAGGACCAGGTTGAGAGTCACTGGAACTTTCTCTCACAAAAAATCTGTCCCGGAAGCTTTGTGTCTGGCATTTCTTTAAAACATCCCTGAAATGGGACACCACATTGTCATTGTACACGTGGCCAACATGGCCTGCAACAGCTTGGTTAGGGTGATAATCATCCATAAAGCCTTGCACATCAGCCCATTTGGCACAGATCTCCCTAATCCTTGAAGAAGGCACCTTCCTCCTTCTCTGTTCCTCCTCCTCCTCCTCTGGACCATTTTCCTGAACTGTGGTCTGTTGTTGCTGTTGAAGTTCTAGCAGATCTTCAGTGGTTATCTCTTCACTGTCCTCCTCCACCAACTGTACCACATCCTCGGTACAAACATCCAACCCCATGGACTTGCCCAGTTCCACAATTTCTTGCACAACCGGCTCAGGCTCAGGGTTCTGAGGCTCAGCCCCAAAACCTTTAAAATCCCTCTCTAGGACACAGTCTGGCCACAATTTTCTCCAGGCAGAGTTCAAAGTCCTGGTAGTCACTCCCTCCCAAGCCTTACCTATAAGGTTTACACAATGCAGGATATTGAAATGATCTTTCCAAAAGTCTTTTAGGGTCATATTCATGTGTACGGTCACATCAAAGCACTTTTGAAACATTGCTTTGGTGTAGAGTTTTTTAAAGTTGCAAATGACCTGCTGGTCCATGGGCTGGAGGAGAGGAGTGGTATTAGGGGGCAAGAACTTCACTTTGATGAACTTAAATTATTATTATAATCAAATAGAAGCGCTAAACCACAGGGGTTTGATGAACTTAAAGTCCTGCACAATTTGCTCTGCCAAATCTGGAGGATGACAAGGAGCATTGTCCATTATCAGGAGGCACTTAAGTGGCAAATTATTTTCCTCGAGATATTTCTTCACACTGGAGCCAAACACTTCATAAAACCAGTCCAAAAAAATTTCCCTAGTGACTCATGCCTTATTGTTAGACTTCCACATCACACACAAATTAGACTTGGCGACACTGCATCTCTTAAACGCTCAGGGATTTTCAGAATGATACACCACTAAAGGCTTCACTTTAAAATCCCCACTAGCATTAGCACACAACATCAGAGTTAGCCTGTCTTTCATAGGTTTGTGTCCTTGGAGTGCCTTTTCCTCCTGTGTAATGAAGGTCCAGTTTGGCATTTTCTTCCAAAACAGGCCTGTTTCGTCACAATTGAACACTTGTTGGGGTTGGAATTGTTCAGCCTCTATGTACCCTTTTGAATTCATTCACATAATTTTCAGCCACACTTTTGTCAGAACTGGCTGCATCACCATGCCTCACAACACTATGTATGCCACTATGCTTCTTAAATCTGTCAAACCAGCCTTTGCTGGCTTTAAATTCATTCACTTTAGCACTCGTTGCAGGCATTTTCTTAATGAGATCATCATGCAACTGCCTTGCTTTTTCATATATTATCGCCTGCGAAACACTATCTCCTGCTAATTGTTTCTCGTTGATCCACACCAACAACATTATTATTATTATTATTATAATCAAATAGAAGCGCTAAACCACAGGGGTTATACAGCGCTGCAGGTTATTGTAGGATGCAGGGAGAGTGGGTTGTAAGAGGGAGATGGACGATTAGTAGGGTATGGAGTGCAAGATGATGGTGGATACTGCAGGGATGGAGGGTAGCAAGAGATCGAGGTAGAAGGGACTGAGGGAGGTGCTAGAGGTATAATATTCAGATTTTGTGTAGTAAGTCAGTTTCTGTCAAAAAGTCAATGAGAGAGTCAGGATTAAAGGAGGGTCCATCTGCAAGAAGGGAAGGTAAAGAAAGGGCCGCAGAGCGAAGACGTCGTTGGAGGTAAACTCTGCGTGCTCGTTGATAGTGGGGACAGTCCAACAGGATATGTTGAACTGACACTGGAACCTGACAATGCTCACAGAGAGGGGCAGGAAGCCTCTCCATGAGATACCCGTGAGTAAGACGAGTGTGGCCGATGCGAAGACGGGAGAGAGTAGTCTCCAAACCTCGACATTGGTGACAAGAAGAAGGCCAGAAACCTATAATCGGTTTAATAGAATGAAGTTTGTTATTCAGCAGGTCAGACCAGCGTTGTTGCCAACGGGTGCGAAGGTGGGTAGCAATGATCGCAAAATAGTCCGTGAAAGGAACACCTCTATATGAAACTGGAAGGTCATGTACTGCTGACCGTGCAGCAGTGTCTGCCTGTTCATTGCCCTGTAAGTCAACATGACCAGGGACCCAACAAAAAACAATATCTTTATGCTTGCTCAAGATATGGCGTAACCAAAGGTGGATACGAAGAACTAGGGGGTGAGGTGTATCAATTTTACGGATAGCCTGTAAAGCACTAAGGGAGTCTGAAACGACCACAAATGGTGACTCAGGCATAGATGCAATATGGATAAGTGCCACAAGAATGGCATACAATTCAGCCGTAAATATGCTAGCCGAGGGTAATAGATGCCCTCGTACAACGCTGTCCGGAAACACTGCTGCGAATCCAACGCTGTCAGATGACTTTGAACCATCGGTGTATACTGCGATGGCATGGGAATGAGAACGGAAGTGGTCTAGAAAGAAAGAGCGAGAAGCCGCCGTAGGTAGTTGGGCTTTCGCGAAAGGTAGTGGAATAGAACAGACACGGACAGCAGGAACTTCCCAAGGGGGTAGGGGAAAGAGAGATGTCACATGAACATATAGAGGCGGGAGCTGAAGGGAAGACATGAGTGAATGTAGACGAAGAGAAAAGGGATGAAGTAAGCAGGGGTGACGAACAAATAAAGAGCGCCTACTAACATCTGTAACAATCCTATACATGGAAGGATTGCGGAGGTCATGAGAGCGAACAAAATAGCAAATGCAATGTGCATCATGACGATCGGATAAGGATGGAATGTTCGCTTATACATAGAGGCTCTCAACCGGGGAAGAACGAAATGCACCAAGGCATAAGCGTAATCCCTGATGATGGATAGGATTAAGGATGGAAAGAGTAGCAGGGGAGGCCGCCGAATATATCTGGTCACCATAATCGAGTTTCGATAAAATTAGGGCTGAATGTAGGCAAAGGAGGGTTCTATGATCAGCCCCCCATGAAAGATGTGCAAGGGTTTTAAGAAGGTTCAGCCTGGTGTGACAAGTTGCCTTCAGAGAGGTAATGTGAGGTTTCCAGGACAATCGACGGTCGAACAGGTGGCCGAGAAACCTGACTGTATCACGTTCTGGGATACGTGAGCCGTATAGGTACAATGAATGGTCAGAGACCACTGAACGTCTAGTAAACGTAATTTGACGAGTTTTGCCACCAGAAAATTTAAACCCGTGAGTGGTGGCCCAATCAGAAACCTGGTTGATGGCATGCTGGAGGGAAACTGCAATGAGGTGACAGTCAGCACTTGCACAAGCTATAGCAAAGTCATCCACATAGAGCGATGACCAAATATTGGATGGGAGAACAGATGCCAGATTATTTATAGCAAGCAGAAAGAGTGTTGTGCTCAGAACACAACCCTGGGGGACACCTTCAGCTTGGACAAATTCCGGGGAAAGCTCATTCCTAACCCGGACACGGAAATGTCTGTCAGTTAAGAAGGCCTTAAGAAAGAATGGTAGGTTGCCTCGGAGGCCTAAGGAGTGGGCCTGGGCCAAGATATTATATCTCCAAGTTGTGTCATAAGCCTTCTCAAGGTCAAAAAAGATGGCGATAACCGAGTGGTTATTAGCAAAGGCATTACGAATATATGTATCCAAGCGGAGTAAAGGGTCAATGGCAGAACGGCCTTTACGAAAGCCATATTGACTAGGGGAAAGACTATCGTGCGTCTCTAAATACCACATCAAACGTCTATTAACTAGACGTTCCATCACCTTGCAAACTGCACTACTAAGAGCGATGGGACGGTAGTGGGAGGAATCATGTCCCATAGTATCCGGTTTGCGAAAAGGGAGAACAATAGCAGACTTCCACAGTTGGGGAAGATCTCCTTGCGACCATATAAGATTTTATAGAGTCGTAAGAGGACAGTAAGAGCAGACTGATGTAAATGCTGTAGCATACGAATATGTATGCCGTCTGGCCCAGCTGCCGATGATCGGCAAGCAGAGAGTGTTGCCTCCAGTTCTTGAAGGGTAAAAGGCACATTATAAGATTCTTCTCTAAGAGAAGAATAATCTAAGGCCTTTAACTCGCTGGCAGACTTAGAAGAAAAGAATGAGGGGCATAGATGGAGCCCCTGAGAAATGTGGACCAGACAATTACCAATTTCAGTAGCAACAGCAAGAGGGTGTGCTATATCGACAACAGCAACCTGAAGAACAGGAGCCAGGTCGGGGGAGAATTTACCACTTAATTTTCGCACTTTCTTCCAGACTGCATTCATCAAGGAAGCTGAAGTGACAGTAGAAACGTAATCTCGCAAGCAAGTGCGTTTAGCGTCAAGTATGACATGGCGAGCAATAGCTCTCTTCTGCTTAAAATCAAGGAGTCTCTCTGTGGTTCTGTTATACCGATACCTGCCCCAAGCAGCGCGTTTCAAATGTACTGCCCGAGCACAAGCAGGAGACCACCAAGGCACGCACTTCTGAGAATGCTTGCCCGAGGTTTGGGGAATAGAATGTGAAGGCGCTGTGAAGATGGAGGACGAAAAGAGATGTAAAACCTCATCAATGGAGGACAAGGAAGGAACCTCATGAAAGGCAGTAAGATGAGCGTAAAGGTCCCATTTCGCCAGGTCATATTGCCAGAATGGGCAACGAGGAGGTGAAAAAAACGAAGGGGACTTAAGGATTGGGAAATGATCGCTGTCATGTAAGTCCGGGAGGACAAACCAGGTGAAGTCAAGGACTGTTGAGGAAGAGCAGATGGAGAGATCGATACAGGAGAAAGAATGAGTTCGGGGATCAAAATGGGTAGGAGTACCCGTATTTAAAACATGGAGGGAGAGAGAAGCAAGAAATGCCTCCAACTGAACGCCACGGGAGTCACAGTGCTACCCTCCCCAGAGAAAATGGTGTGCGTTAAAATTGCCAAGTAACAGAAGGGGTGGAGGTAAGGAAGAAACCAGAAAAATCAACATCTGGGA
>WNWK01059472.1:0-10179 GCA_009830355.1 Cherax destructor | reverse complement strand
ACATCTCACCAAGTTGTCTCTTTCCACTTGTGGAGGCGTTTTTGGAAAAAGATTGTGTTTGCCATGGTGTACTCATAGAATGTGTTGTTTCCCCCTGACAATAATTTCCATGGGGGGTCGCCAAAAAATAAAACATTCCAGTTCAGTGGCATTTTTCCAATGTATATGATGGGCGTTTCCACTTTTTTCATCAAACTGGGGGGGACTGGGAATAAAATTGTCACTTTCCCCCCCCGGGGTGTGGTCTGCTGGGGTACTGGATATTGACAGGTTTTGGGTTGTGCGGTTTGGGGTGTGGTGGGGGGGGGGTGAGGGGGCATTTTTTAGGTCGGTGAGTCCGGCGTGGGTGGCAGCATGGCCACGCTGGTGCCTTGGCCTGGCACCACCACTAGCACCACAACCACCAGATGCATGCACATTTCTCATCCCAATTGCAACACTATCATCTTCATTTTCACTATCTGTGCCTGTTACCCCGGGGATGTACTCCGAGATGTACCCTTCCCTTTGGAAAGAATGGCACGCTACCAGAGTGCATATCCCATATACTGATGCTTCACTGAGAATATTCCCCCCACCCACTATGGAACTGTTTTAAGATTGGAGTTCATATTCACTATCACTATCATCACCATTGGGTAAGAAGTTTTTCCTCCTTCGTTCTGGTACAATTCAACGTGAACAAGAGCCACAGCACCAGAGGTGGAAGGCGGGGGGCGTCTGGGTTTTCCTAAATTTACCGGATTATGGTCACTGTTTTCACAACCCCTAAAACCCCTTAAACTCATCATCACTACACTCCCATCAGTGTTGAACTGCACTGTTAATTTCCCGCTGAGGAGTGAGGAGTTTTTACCGCGAGGCATGGTGAACAAGGTGTCAACATGGCATTCCCCCAAATGCCCCCTGGTCCCCATTTTTTTCCTACTCGCACACTGACCACGAGACCATTCTCTCTTTTTAGGCCTACCAACCTTTCCCCCGCTTAATTTGAAGGCGCTAGAATTTATGCTTACTAGTACAGACATAGTAGGGGGCCTCCCGGAAAAATTTGGGTTTTCATCAAAGGAGGAAAGCGCGATAAGAGGGGAAAAAAACCCAAAGGGGGGAAAGAGAGGAAGAAAACGAGATTCGGGAGATCTTTGGGAAGAAAAAACCATAAATATGGCGTAAAACATATGCAGATTCTATGAAAAGGTTTTTGCCTATAACAGAGTTTAAAAAAAACCCCAGAAAATGTGCCAACATTTAAGGAAAGGAAATGTCGTTCAAAAAGGTGCAGATACTTCCATCCAGTGATGTGTCAAGCTTCAACACAGGCCAGAGAAAGTTATGCCTGAGCTGCCCAACCAATAAAGGGAACATTTTCTATAGAGAAAGAAAGGGGAAAAGGGAAAAAAAAAATGCCACAATCTTTTTAGATATATTAGATATAAGGAAAAAAGATCAAAAAAAGAGAAAAAGGGGAAATTCCAGAGGGGACAGATGGGAAACACAGCGGGACACCCCAAAACAGGCGCCAGCTCATTAGGGCCAGAACAAACAAAGTCAGTACTGAGAAACCAGGGTATGGGCACCGGGGGGCCCTCCCCGGTAGGACATCACCAGTGGTACTAACGAAAAAAAAAGAAAGACCAAACATCCCAAATGGTAACTCCTGCTTCATATTTGCAAAATTCAGGGTCTGAAAAAAAAAATGAAAAAAATTTTTGTTAGTGGATTATCAAAAAAAAATGCCATGTTTGGAGCATTTACAGAAACACATACAAGGGATGTTTTGGATGGAGAGATTCAAAAAAAAACTATAACATGTATAGATGTGATAAATTAAGAGGTCAGGGGGAGGAGGGGGACTCTAAAAAAAGATACTTTTGTTGCCGGTTTTGGGGCCAATGATATAGTAAAACCCCTGGCTTTAAAAGGGGGAAAAAGGAATCTAAAAATTATCCTAGTAGTACAGTAGAACGTTTTTAGACATATTACTTCTGAAAAAGTGTTAGAAATTTTTTGTGTTAAAAATTAAAAGAACAAAGGGGGAAAAATAGGGTTACGCCCGGGAGCCCCAAAAAGCCAAAAAATTTTTTTTTAGACCAACGATTTAAAAAAAAAAAAGTGAATATGTAATTGTTTTTCTTATTGTATGTATTAGTTGTTTTTACTGCAAGACAAAAAATGTAAGAGAAATAATATATTTACCTTAAATTGTGGGTGCGGTGTTTGTGGATGATTGTGAAGGAGTGGAGAGTTATGCTGTGGCCCTACTGGGCTGAGGTGGATAGTAGAAGTTCTTGAACTGAAGTCGATGGTTGAACTGAGTTCAACTTTAAGTCAGTCAAGTCAGTCAGTAAAGTCAGTCAGCATTCAGTAAGTATTTTTCAGTCAGTCAGTCATTCAGTAAGTCAGTCAGTCAGTCATTCAGTAAGTCAGTCAGCGATTCAGTAAGTCAGTCAGTATTCAGTAAGTCAGTCAGTCATTCTGTCAGTCAGTCAGTCAGTAATTCAGTAAGCAGTCATCAGTAAGGCAGCGTCACGTAAGTCAGTCAAGTCATTCAGTGTCAGTCAAGTCATTCAGTAAGTCAGTCATCACACAAACTTATGTTTAATCTTTTATGTGTACAAAGTAACTTTTATTACGGCCACGGGTTGTCTTTCTAATATCTTTGTTTTTTTCTTAATTCAAGACAAAAACAATTCACCCTCTCTTATTCTTCACAAACACAGCTGGCTTGTAGCCAGGACTTCTTAGCGTATGAAAACCCTGGGATGGTGGGGTTGGGTGGGGGGGTAAGGCGGGTGGTGTCTGCTGAACCACAACAACAAGACTGCTTGAAAAAATGGTTTTTGTTTTTTCCCACAAACTGTAAGTGTTTATTCAGGTAACAGATACAGTTCGAAGAATCATATACAAATATTTAAAACCTAGGATAACCCAAAAAGCGATGACTTAGATTTCCATTGACTGATTTTTGGGTTATCCTAGGTTCCTACACATATGCTGCGGCCCCTGTATCTGAATAAATTTTCGTTTTCAGGAAGGAAAAAAAAATTCCCCCTTTTCCCCAAAGCATGAGGATTCTTAGGCAGTAAATAACCATGGGCTTACACTTGAAATCACCTGATGCATTACCAAAAAAGGGGCAAGGTGGCGACCTTTGCTGTCTTGAAGCCTGGGATTTTCTTTGACTGATATAAATTTGTGTTGGCTTTTTTTTCCAGAAACACTTGTCTCGTCAGCATTAAACATTGATGTGGCTTAGCCACCCTTAGAGGACCCCCACTGACTCAATGGTTTAACCCCCGGGCGACCGCCCCTAAAATTTTTCCCCCCCCTGCCGACCTGTAATATCATCTTTACGTCGGTAAGATGATAATCTTAAATCGTGCAATACCCGTAACGTGGAACATAATCCGTGCTAAATGACGTTCTACGTATACAAACCAACCCCCAAAGGGAGGAATTAAGAGCAGTTAAGGAAGATAGATACTACCTGGATAGACTAGAGAATCCCCCAAAAAATTTTAACTTGGAGATTTTAATCTCCCCATGTAAAAAAGGGAAAATGAGGCAACATAATGTTATCAGAAATATATCCTGGGGGACCCTGGTCAACAGGCACATACCAGGGGAACAATGAGGCTTTGTGAAAAAAAACCAAAGATAATTGATCCCACAGAAATGAAAATACCCCGGTTTGATATTCACAAACAACGAGGAATTAATCAGAGACATAACAGTTACAAAAACAATATACTCTGACCATAACATCATAAAATTAAACAAGTATTAACTCAGGGTTGGGGGAAACCCCCTAATGTTGAGCGGGTGTTCAGTAAGTTTAATTTTAAAACCCCAAATTGACTGGGAAAAATAAACCAAAACTATGAGACATATCATGGGAACGAAGGCACCCTAAACCCCCCCGTGCCAAAAAATAATACAGAAGAAAAGGTATGTATGAAACACGACCATTGAGGAAACCCAGAAGATCAGATATAGAGAGGCGTAGGAGAGGCGGGGAAAACGGGTTACTGTTTTTGAAAAACACAAATATGTTTTAACAGAGGAGAGAAACCTTAACCGGAGATCACTGAATTAGAAAAACTTTTAAATGTCATACCTGACAGAAAAGTACAAAGGAAAAAGAGCCAACAGGATATTGCAAGAAAAACCCAAAATATTTCTATTCCCCGCCCCAAGCTAAGAACTACCTGTAGAATTGGGCCATTATTGAGGGGAGATTCGTATACTGGAGAACAGGAAATGAGTGAAACCTAAAGGAACAGTATGAGGGTTGCAACCCATAAATGACAGCAAAAAAAAGAAAATATTTCCTCCAGCAGAACCGCGCAGACCACCTAACCAACATTTTTACAAACCCATAGATTTCGAAAAAAAGGCAACATGCCCACTCACTCAGCACCTGGACCAGATTCATGGAATGCTTTATTTATGCAAAAAGTAATTTTTTGGTTTTTTTTTGGAAAGAGCTTAATCTAGGTGAAATACCGGGACCTTAAAGAGTGCAGACATAGCTCCTTTGCATAAGGAAGGTAGTAGAGCATAGCTAAAAATTCAAAGTAGCCCTCACTTCCATCATAAAAATCTTTGAAAGAGTGATGAGACGGCAGATTACAAACTTCATGGACCAGCACAACCAACATAACCCGAACCAGCATGGCTTCAGGCGGGGGGATCATGCCTGTCACATCTGCTGAACCATTACGACAGAATTATGGAGGCATTGGGGGAAAAAAACGCAGATGTGATTTAAAAGATTTTGCAAGGTTTTGACAAATGCGATAAAAAGGTGATAGCGACAAAATGGGGGCCATAGGCATTACGGGGAAGGAGGCAGGGGGTATTTGAGTTCCAAACACACAGAACAAAAAAAGAGTGGGAAAGGGGGGGGAAATCCAGCATCAGCGAGGTAAAAAACCAGTGCCCCAAGGCACGTCCTGGCACCTCTGCTTTTTTTTTATCCTCTGAGACATAGAAAAAACACCTGCAACTTTTGACACAGATGACACAAAAAAGCATAAAGTCATACGGTAGAAGACACTGAAAAATTACAGGACAAAGGGGTTTCCAGTGGGCAGGGGAAAAATGACGTTCAATTGATAAGTTTCAGCTGTTTTGGAGGGAAAAAAAAGAACTAAAAAAGGAAACTTACAAAACGAAAGGGGGGGGCCCCCTGAACGAAAGGAACACGTTAAATTGGGGGAAAATTATGTCTGCTGATTTTCTTTTAAAGACTATAACAAGAAAAACACAACAGCCAGGAAGATGGGGGGGGGGGTATTGAGAACTTTCAAAACAAAAAAATGGTGCCCTCTTCAAATCGCTAGTGCTCCCCCCACTTAGAATACTTGTTGACGGCCCCTTAGGGCAGGAGAAATATCAGAGCGGGGAAAAACAGAGATGTTTTGGCTCACATTGGCCATTGAAACATCAAAAATTTTGGGAACCCCTTAAGTCTTGAACATTCTATTGGGGGGAGAGAGATACATGATAATATATACTTGGAAATCGGGGGGCCGGCCCCCAAACTGCACACTGCCATAACATACTGGAATGAGAGATTGGGAGGGTAAAATAAACCCAGTGAGGAGCAGGGGGGTGAGGGGGGCAATAGGGGGGGACTGTTTTCCGGGGCCCAGACTATTCAACACTTCCAGAAGATATCCAAACTCGCTGGAACCGTGAAGCCTTCAAGAGGAAACTGGCAAGTATTTTTTCGGGGGGCCAAACAACCAGGCTGTGATGGTTTAAAAGGAGCGGGGGCCCCAGCGCAAAAGCCTGGTTGACCAGGCAAGCACCAGCGAGCCTGGCCATGGCCCCAGAGGGTAGATACTTTTAAACCCCTTAAAAAGGATATCGTTATTAGAACAAGAAAATGAACCCCGCAAACAAAATATCACGATTCAACAAGTGCGTCCATCACCTGTCCGCCCCGGGGTTGGGAGCCAGTCCCGCGTTGTTTACACTGGAAATTACCCCGCACCCCCTCCAGAAAATTTCCATTAATTATAATTGTTTGGGGGTTTTTTTATTAAGTGGAGGCAGGGGGGGAGGCAGTTGGTAGAGGGGGTGGTGAGAGGCAGTGGTGGTAGAGGCAGTGGTGAGAGGCACTGGTGGTAGAGGCAGTAGTGGTAGAGGCAGTGTGGTAGGGCAGTAGTGGTCGCTTGTTCTTAGGCGAAAATTGTACCCAACTGCCCCTTTTAAGGCGGGTGACCTTGAAAATGTGCAGAGAACCTTCACGGCACGCAAAAGGCGATAAGCCACCCCAATTACTGGAACGCGGGTTTCCCAAACCTGTACTTTAAAGGGGGGGGAGATACATTATTATATAAAATGGAAAATTCTCGAGGGATTATAAAACTTGAAAACCAAAATCACCCCCGGCAAAAACTGACGAGTAACATCCCCCAATGAAGAGCAGGGGTGCCACTAACACGTTGAGGGAAACCCCAATAAGTGTCAGGGGCCCAAGTTTCAACTGCCTCCCAGCATACATCGGGGGGTTACCAACCCCCTGGCTGTCTTAACAGGCACTGGACAGGCCCCTGTCAGTACCTGACCAGCCAGGCTGGTTCGTTTGGGGCTCGTGCGGCCAGCAGTGCAGCCTGGTTATCAGGCTCTGGGGCCCCATGAGGCCTGGTCACGGACCGCCGCGGGGGACCCCCGGGAAATTTTCTCCAAATAAACTCCAGGTAATAGACATGACATCAGTGAATCCCCCCTGTTTGCCCGCTGTTTCCCCCCCGCTGGCGCTCAATTGAACTGGTGCTCCCCCCAAAGGGATAAGTAGTCCCAGATTTTTTTTAAACTGCCACACTGTGTCATATTTGAGGGGGAAAAAAAAATGCTGATCTACGTTTGGAGCACCAGGGTCTAACAAACTTTTTTTGGCAGTTTAAGGGTTAATAGCCACATTTGCTGGAAAAATTTTTGTCATCACAAACCTTACCTCATACAAAAAAGAGCCCCATCAACCAGGGGGTTTATGGGGATTGGGGGGGCGGGCCTAGCAGCAACAGCCTGGTTGACCCCAAAAAACCGCAGTGGCCCCCGGCCGGGGTCAGAGATAGATAAAACTCTTCAAAGGTATATCAAAGGTTTTTATTAGAACAAGAAAATCGATATCGCCATGCAAACAAAATATCCAGATTCGAACAAGTCGTTTACCTGTCCGCCCCGGGTTTGGGGGGGCCCCCCGTTTTTTTCACTGAGAAAAATTACCCTGCAGCCATCCAGACATTTCACATTTTAAATTTAATTGTTTGGGTTTGTTCAAAGTGTAGGCAGTGGTGAGAGGCAGTGGGGGCAGTGGTGATAGAGGCGTGGTGAGGGGCAGTGGTGGTAGAGGCAGGGGGAGAGGCAGTGGTGGTGAGGCGTGGTGAGGCAGGGTGGTAGAGGCAGTGGTGGTAGAGGGGGTGGTGAGGCAGAGTGGTCGCTTGTTCTATCTGGCTGGAATATTGTGCACACTAATGCCCTTTTGGGGGGTGCCCTTTAAAAAATGTGCAGAAACCCTTTTCACGGCACGCATAACGGCGATAAACCACCTCAATTACTGAGAACGCTTAATTCCCCTAAACCTGTACTCTCTAGAATCGGCGGAGGATACTTTTTTATATACACGGGGAAAATTCTCGGGGTTAGTACCAAACTTGCACACGAAAATCACTCCCCCGAAAGCAAAAAGACTGGCAGGGATGTAAACCCCCCAAGAAGAGCAGGGGTGCCATAGCAGTTAGGGACAACAAAAAGTGTCAGGGGCCCAAGATTGCCCAATGCCTCCCAGCATCAGGGGATTACCAAAAAACCCCCGGCTTTTCAAGCAGGCACGGGGCGGGCACCTAAAGTCAGTACCTGACCAGCCAGGCTGTGGTTCGTACGTGGGCTGGGCCAGCAGAAACAGTTTTTTATCAGGTCTGGCCAACACGAGGCCGGTCACGGACAGGGCCCCGGGGGGTTGACCCTGGTTCCCCCGGAAAATGGTTTGTGCATCAAAAAACCTCGGGTTTCCCGCTGTTTCCTCCAGCTGGCGCTCAATTAACGGTGCTCCCACAAGGACTGAGTCCCAGTTTTTTTTTAAACTGCCCACTTGCATATTTGGGGCAGAAAAAAAAAAAATGCTGATCTACGTTTGAAGCCCCACGGTACTAACAATCTATGTTTGGCAGTTTAAGGGTTAATACCCATTTGCGGGGTACAAATTTTCCGATCATCAAAAACCATTACCTCATACAACAAAGCCGAAAAACCCCAACCAACCCCCCCACCCAACCCCCCCCCCCAACCTCACACACACAATGTCAGGGGGTGTTTTCCCCTTTTCGCACAGTGAGCAATGAAATAACATAACTAAAAATGAACACACACCCCAGGTGAAATAGGATCACATCAGTGGGGGGCAATGTATATTATAAACTGTACCCCCCCCTTTTCCCTCTTCCTCCTCCTTCCCCTCCTTTCAGCAACTGTATCAGCAGAAGCAAGTGTAAAACCAAAATGAAGAATGACACCTTATAAAACAACAACAGTAATGCATTTATTAAAGTAATAAATAGTTAAATTCAAAAGAATCCTGGTAGTCAATTTCACAAAAAAAACAGTGGTCTTGGGACCATCACAACCTTCCCCAAAGTAACAACAAACACTGATAGAAGTGAAAACTTATTTCCGAAGCGTGTGCGTATTTGATAGGGGGGGAATGGAGACAAATGGTTTTTTTAAATTTGACGTGTGTTGGGGTGAGCAAAACATTTATGAAGGGATTCAGGGGGAAAAGGGGGGGGGCTTGAGTCCTGAGATGGGAAGCAGTGTCTGCACTTGAAGGAGGGGTGTTAATGTTGCAAACTGTAGTGTAAAACCCCCTAAGAATATGGAGGGAAGATAAAAGTTTTTCTTTTCCCACCCTGTTTAATCCCGATGTGTTAATAAAAAAAAAAAAAATAATTTTTTTCCCGATTTTTGAATTACATTTATATTATTTGGATTATTGAAATTTTTTTAGAAAATTTTGTCTTAGGATAAAAATGGTCAGTGGACCCTGGTTATTGGCTGTAATCCATTCAGGTCAACATAAAAGCAAAAGGGAAAACCAAAATAATATTTCCCAAAAATTAATGCAAAAGGGGAGTAGGTTGATGTCAGAAAAAACCCGGGAGGACTCCCCCCCTCCAAGGATTTTAAAAGGCCTGTTTTTTTTTATGGGGGATTCGGGGCTTTTTTTCAAAAACATGCAAGTTTCGGGGCCTTGCTACTTCTACTTACCCCACATAATGCAATTATACACCCACGGGGTTTTTTTTTTTTATCATAATAGTTCTTGTTCTTATTGTTTTCCTTTTTTTCCAGGGGGGTGGAATAAGAATCTTTCCCCTTTTAACCATGCGTGTTGTAAAATCAACTAAAATGCCGGGAAAATGGGCTATAACCCCTTTTCCCCTATACACTAAAAAAAAAAAAGAAAACCGTCAAAGGGGGGGTTTTCCCTTTATTTCAGTGGTACTACAAAAAGAAGCTCCCAACTAGAAAATTATGTAAGGGATTTTTAAGTGCTTTTTTAAATGTATTTTTGGGGGCTGAAATGGGGTTTAAACTAATTTACATTTTCCCTTTTGGAAAAAATTATTGGACGGACTCAAAAAATTCTGAAATTAATTAAGCTCATAACTTGAGGGGCCACTGTATTATGAAAGGGCAATGTTTTGGGGGCCTTCTTGGTTTTTGATGTGGCTCTGAAATTTAAAGTTGCAGTCAATGGACCTAAAAAAATTTCCCTTATGTCAATTATGGGGGGAAAATATCAATAAGTTGTTGGATATTTAAGGCTCTATTTCCAAAGGGGTTTTACTTTTATACTAACCCTTTGAGTTGAACCCCCGCAAATTTGCTCGAGGTAAGAATTTTCAAGAAAAAAAAAATTTTTGAAATGACAGAGAATCTTTTTCCAAAGATAATGAAACCAAAAAATTTAAATTTGATGGAAAACATAAATTATGATCTAGCAAAGTTAGCGGTCTTGGAATATTTACAATTGGCGATTTTGCCCACTTTGAGCCCCCTTTTAGGCCAATTATTTGTTCCACTGACCAAACTTTATTTCAATTTTAACTCCTTTTTTTTTATCAATTCAGTACAAGAAACTGCCTTTTACCATTTCAACTACACAAA
>WNWK01059471.1:7500-10179 GCA_009830355.1 Cherax destructor | reverse complement strand
AATTTTTTATAATAGCTAGGAATATTTTTTACAACCCAAAAAAGGACAACCAACCTTATTCAACCAAAAAATATGTTGGTTCTCCTTTACCATGAAAACTTGGTTATTCCCTTTCCCCTTTCTTAAGAATTTTAATATCAAAGTTGTATTTAAAAATCTTGATACAGTAAAAAGACTTTTGATAAAAAATTCCAAAATGCTGACGGATGTGTCTATAAGATTCTGTAAAATATGCATAAAGTTTATTATGGTCAAACTGTAAAAGTCTTGAACTAAGATTAAAACAACATAAATATAGCATTAGAACTGGACAAGATTCTAATGCTCTATTTATTCATGTGAGAGATTTTAACCATCCAATTGATTTTCAAAATGCTGAGAAGGTTGTATCAAGCAAGTCCATTTTTGAAAGGAATATAATAGAATCATGTTTCATAAAAAGCAGTTTTGAAAATAATATGAATATTTCTTTTGGTTTATATAAATTGGATTCATTTATAATTAATAAAATTTGGGAAGAATTTAATGATAAATTGGACTAATCTTAATTCTTGGGAAGAGTTTCAGGTCCTTTCTAATGTTCCTCTTCACAGAGTCGTGCGATGTTACGCTACTGTGAGGTGTAGTCTTTGTTAGTGTAATGTGACTGTGAGGTGTAGTCTCTCCCCTTATATAAGCCCTCTTGTCATGTTTCTTTTTATAGTTCCTTGATAATGTGAGTAGTCACGAAAACGCTTGAATTCCTCTATTTTTTCATAGTGGTTGTCTTGCATATTTTGATATCACCTGATTACTGTGATCTTTCATATATATATATATATATATATATATATATATATATATATATATATATATGGTGTGTGATGTCACCATGGTTGTTTAATATATTTATAGATGGAGTTGTAAAAGAAGTAAATGCTAGGGTGTTGGGGAAAGGAGTAGGATTAAATTATGGGGAATCAAGTTTAAAATGGGAGTTGACACAGTTACTTTTTGCTGATGATACTGTGCTTATGAGAGATTCTAAAGAAAAGTTGTAAAGGTTAGTGGACGAGTTTGGGAGGGTGTGTAAAGGTAGAAAGTTGAAAGTGAACATAGATAAGAGTAAGGTGATAAGGGTATAAAACGATTTAGATAAATAAAAATTGGATATCACATTGAAGAGAGCGAGTTTGGAAGAAGTGAATGTTTTCAGATATTTGGGAGTTGACTTGTCAGCAGATGGGTATATGAAGGATGAGGTTAACCATAGAATTGATGAAGAAAAAAAGGTGAGTGGTGCGTTGAGGTATCTGTGGAGACAATAAACGTTATCTATGGAGGCAAAGAAGGGAATGTATGAAAGTATAGTGGTACCGACACTCTTATATGGGTGTGAAGCTTGGGTTGTAAATGCTGCAGCGAGGAGGAGACTGGGGGCAGTGGAGATGTCCTGTCTAAAGGCAATGTGTGGTGTAAATATTATATAGAGAATTCGGAGTGTAGAAATTAGGAGGAGGTGTGGAGTTACTAAAAGTATTAGTCAGAGGGCTGAAGAGGGGTTGTTGAGGTGGTTTGGTCATTTAGAGAGAATGGATCAAAGTTGAATGACTTGGAGAGCGTATAAATCTGTAGGGGAAGGAAGGAGGGGTAGGGGTCGTCATCGAAAAGGTTGGAGGGAGGGGGTCAAGGAGGTTTTGTGGGCGAGGGGCTTGGACTTCCAGTAAACGTGTGTGAGCGTTTAATAGGAGTGAATGGAGACGAATGGTTTTTGGGACCTGACGAGCTGTTGGAGTGTGAGCAGGGTAATACTTAGTGAAGGGATTCAGGGAAACTGGTTATTAATTTAGCCGGACTTGAGTCCTGGAAATGGGAAGTACAATGCCTGCACTTTAAAGGAGGGGTCTGGGATAGTGACAGTTTGGAGGGACTAATTCTAAACTGTAGTATCTGAGCGCCTCTGCAAAGACAGTGATTATGTATGAGTGAGGTGAAAGTGTTGAATGATGATGAAAGTATTTTATTTTTGGGGATTTTCTTTCTTTTTGGGTCACCCTGCCTCGGTGGTCACCCTGCCTCGGTGGTCACCCTGCCTCGGTGGGAGACGGCCGACTTGTTGAAATATATATATATATATATATATATATATATATATATATATGTCGTGCCGATTAGGTAAAACTTGCGATTTTGGCTTAAATAGCAACGCTCATCTTGCCATATAAGACAAGTGAAAATTTGTGTATGCAATAATTTCGCCAAAATCCTTCTGAACATAACGAAAAAAATATATTTCATTGTGTTTGTTTATTATTAAATTAATGTTAACGTATCTAAAATATATTTAGTTGGGTTAGGCTAAATTAAATTGCGCTTGTTGTAATAAGGTTAGGTAGGTTTTCAAAGTTTCTCTTGGTACAAAAGTATAAATTTTACATTAACATAAATGAAAAATATATCTTTAAACGTATAAGAGAAATTTAGAAAGGACTTAATTTTAGATGAGTTCTTGCTAATTGACCAGTTTTACCTAATCGGCACGACTATATATATACATGTATATATATATATATATATATATATATATATATATATATATATATATATATATATATATATATATATATATATATATATATGTCGTGCAGCTTAGGTAAAACTGGTCAATTAGCAAGAACTCATCTAAAATTAAGTCCTTTC
>WNWK01059471.1:0-5000 GCA_009830355.1 Cherax destructor | reverse complement strand
TTGGGTTATATATATATAATATTTGTATTAATTTGACTATGTACATGAACTCATGTGAATTTTTGTTTAATGAACCTATTGCTATTCTTATCAGTGAATATTGTTTTCTGGTTTTTTTTATTGGGTGAAAGTTCTAATGATGTACAGGTTATTATTGAATGTAAATAATATTCCTCGCTATTCTCTGCATCTTTGTTCCATTGCCTTCTTATTTCACCAGGGCAAAAGTTCGCAATGTTGGAGCTAAAAATCTTTGTGAGCAGCATCTTGAGGAGCTTCAGGGTGGAGAGCGTCATCCCCAGGGACCAACTCAAGCTTCTTCCTGAAATCATTCTTAGACCTCTAAATGGCAACCTCGTCAAACTCTTTCCCAGAACAAAATAATGATCATAAGAACACCCAGAATCAAGGAACCAGACGAACCAAGATATTAATAATAGCAGTAATAGTATTGTAGCCTTTGTTAGTGATGATGTTATTTAGCAAAAAATACTGGAAATAATTGTACAGAACAATGTACTGGAATGAGGAAATAAGTCTAACGATCTAACAATTATTAAATCATCCTTGACAACCACCATAAACTGGAATATTTTATGTGTAACGAAGATTAATTTTTAACATCTTAGCTATCTTGATATTGCCTATGATTTTCTAGAAGTTTCTAGAAGACAATGTTTTACCATACAGATGAATAGAAAACTATCACGTTTAAGCAAATCATTGTGTAAACATTCATGTTCTGCTCTTGGTGTCTGTATTTTTACAGTCTGTAATTAGTTATGAAGTTTGATATCAACACCACAAAGGTAGATGAATGGTTCAGAGAACCGACAAGTTGATAAATTAGACACATATGCAACACTTGGGTATCTTATTGAGGAAACGTTTCGCCCACAGTGGCTTCATCAGTCCATACAAGGAGAATCGTGAAGAACGAGGAGTTTGAGGTAACAGTCTCTCAACCTTGAGACGATGTTGTCAGTCCATCAATCTTGAACATAATACAGCATATGTGCGAATAGGAATCTTATATACCGTAGGCAGGAGAGGTGCAGCAGTCGTAGGTGGTGTCACATTTGACCAATGTGGAAGTAGGTCGTGCCCAAGGGTTAGGCTGCACCTCTCCCTGCCTACGGTATATAAGCTTCCTCTTCGCACATATGCTGTATTCTTTCAAGATTGATGGACTAAAACATCGTCTCAAGGTTGAGGGACTGATTACCTCACTCCTCCTGTTCTTCACGATTCCCTTGTATGGACTGATGAAGCACTGTGTGGCAAACGTTTCTCAATAAGATCCCAAGTGTTGCATATGTGTCTAATTTATCAACTTGTCGGTTCTCTAAACCATTCAGCTACCTTTCTGGTGTTGATATGAAACATTGTCTTCTAGAAACTCGCTCCCTTCTAACTATTTGCCTCCATTTTGCGATCAACTATTTGCCTCCATTTTGCGATCAACTATTTGCCTCCATTTTGTTTACAAAAATTACAAAAGTCGAGGTTCCAATATATCACTACCTCTGATTCCGTTATATTTTGACTTTCATAAACACGCTGGATAACAGGTATATCTAGCTACTTCTACTTACACTTTAGGTCACACTACACGGCATACACATGCATATATATACATACACACATCTAGGTTTTCTTCTTTTTCTTAATAGCTCTTGTTCTTTTATTTTCTCTATTGTCCATGGGGAAGTGGAAAAGAATCTTTCCTCCGTAAGCCATGCGTGTCGTATGAGGCGACTAAGATGCCGGGAGCAATGGGCTAGTAACCCCTTCTCCTGTACAAATCTACTAAAAACGAGAAGAAGAAAAACTTTATAAAATTGGGTTGTCTGAATGTGCGTG
This sequence comes from Cherax destructor, assembly GCA_009830355.1. NCBI lineage: Eukaryota > Metazoa > Arthropoda > Malacostraca > Decapoda > Parastacidae > Cherax > Cherax destructor. The sequence continues at coordinate 3,137 of WNWK01059471.1, read as the reverse complement.
GATGTAGTGCGGATGATAAGAAAGAGATGATTGCCGATGTTATGAATGAAAAGAAGTTGGATGTCCTGGCCCTAAGCGAAACAAAGCTGAAGGGGTAGGCGAGTTTCAGTGGGGAGAAATAAATGGGATTAAGTCAGGAGTATCTGAGAGAGTTAGAGCTAAGGAAGGGGTAGCAATAATGTTGAAGGATCAGTTATGGAAGGAAAAGAGGAATATAAATGTGTAAATTCAAGGATTATGTGGATTAAAATAAGGGTCGGATGCGAAAAGTGGGTCATAATAAGCGTGTATGCACCTGGAGAAGAGAGGAGTGTAGAGGGGAGAGAGATTTTGGGAGATGTTAAGCGAATGTATAGGAACTTTTGAACCAAATGAGAGAGTAATTGTGGTAGGGGACCTAAATGCTAAAGTGGGAGAAACATGCAGAGAGGGTGTAGTAGGTAAGTTTGGGGTGCCAGGTGTAAATGATAATGGGAGCCCTTTGATTGAACTTTGTATAGAAAGGGGTTTAGTTATAGGTAATACATATTTTAAGAAAAAGAGGATAAATAAGTATACAAGATATGATGTAGGGCGTAATGACAGTAGTTTGTTGGACTATGTATTGGTAGATAAAGACTGTTGAGTAGACTTCAGGATGTACATGTTTATAGAGGGGCTACAGATATATCAGATCACTTTTTAGTTATAGCTACAGTGGGAGTAAAAGGTAGATGGGATACAAGGAAAATAGAATCAGTAAGTAAAAAGAGGTGAAGGTTTATAAACTAAAAGAGGAGGCAGTTAGGGTAAGATATAAACAACTATTGGAGGATAGATGGGCTAGTGAGAGTGTAGGCAATGGGGTCGAAAATGTATGGGGTAGATTTAAAAATGTAGTGTTAGAGTGTTCAGCAGAAGTTTGTGGTTACAGGCGAGTGGGTGCAGGAGGGGAAGAGGAGCGATTGGTGGAATGATGATGTAAAGAGAGTAGTAAGGGAGAAAAAGTTAGCATATGAGAGGTTTTTTCAAAGTAGAAGTGATGCAAGGAGGGAAGAGTATATGGAGAGAAAAGAGAGGTTAAAGAGTGGTGAAGCAATGTAAAAAGAGGCAGATGAGAGAGTGGGTGAGATGTTATCAGCAAATTTTGTTGAAAATAAGAAAAAGTTTTGGAATGAGATTAATAAGTTGAGGAAGCCTAGAGAACAAATGGATTTGACAGTTAAAAATAGGAGAGGAGAGTTATTAAATGGAGAGTTAGAGGTATCGGGAAGATGGAGAGAATATTTTGAGGATTTGTTAAATGTTGATGAAGACAGGAAGCTGTGATTTCGTGTGTAGGGCAGGAGGAATAACATCTTGTAGGAGTGTGGAAGAGCCAGTTGTGGGTGTAGGGAAGTTCGTGAGGCAGTGGGTAGAATGAAAGGGGTAAGGCAGCTGGGATTGATGGGATAAAGATAGAAATGTTAAAAGCAGGTGGGGATATAATTTTGGAGTGGTTGGTGCTATTATTTAATAAATGTATGGAAGAGGGTAAGGTACCTAGGGATTGGCAGAGAGCGTGTATTGTTCCTTTGTATAAAGGCAAAGGGGACAAAAGAGTGCAAAAATTATAGGGGAATAAGTCTGTTGAGTGTACCTGGTAAAGTGTATGGTAGAGTTATTATTGAAAGAATTAAGAGTAAAACAGAAAGCAGGATAGCAGATGAACAAGGGGCTTTAGGAAAGGTAGGGGTGTGTAGACCAAGTGTTTACAGTGAAACATATAGGTGAACAGTATTTGGATAAGGGTAAAGATGTTTTTGTGGCATTTATGGATTTGGAAAAGGCGTATGATAGGGTAGATAGGGGGGCAATGTGGCAGATGTTGCAGGTGTATGGAATAGGAGGAAGGTTACTGAAAGCAGTGAAGAGTTTTTATGAGGATAGTGAGGCTCAGGTTAGAGTGTGTAGGAGGGAAGGGGACTATTTCCCAGTAAAAGTGGGCCTTAGACAAGGATGTGTGATGTCACCGTGGTTGTTCAATATATTTATAGATGGGGTTGTAAGAGAAGTGAATGCAGGGTCTTGGCAAGAGGTGTTGGGCTAAAAGATAAAGAAGCAAATACAAAGTGGGAGTTGTCACAGTTGCTTTTGCTGATGACACTGTGCTGGGAGATTCTGAAGAGAAGCTGCAGAGGTTGGTGGATGAATTTGGTAGGGTGTGTAAAAGAAGAAAATTGAAAGTGAATATAGGAAAGAGTAAGGTGATGAGGATAACAAAAAGAATAGGTGACGAAAGATTGGATATCAGATTGGAGGGAGAGAGTATGGAGGAGAGTGAATGTATTCAGATATTTGGGAGTGGACATGTCGGCGGATGGGTCTATGAAGGATGAGGTGAATCATAGAATTGATGAGGGAAAAGGGTGAGTGGAGCACTTCGAGTCTGTGGAGACAAAGAACCTTGTCCATGGAAGTAAAGAGGGAATGTATGAGAGTATAGTTATACCAACGCTCTTATATGGGTGTGAAGCATGGGTGATGAATGTTGCAACGAGGAGAAGGCTGGAGGCAGTGGAGATGTCATGTCTGAGGTCAATGTGTGGTGTGAATATAATGCAGAGAATTCGGAGTTTGGAAATTAGGAGGAGGTGCGGGATTACCAAAACGATTGTTCAGAGAGCTGAGGAGGGGTTGTTGAGGTGGTTTGGACATGTAGAGAGAATGGAACGAGACAGAGTGACTTCAGAGTGTATAAATCTGTAGTGGAGGAAGGCGGGGTAGGGGTCGGCCTAGGAAAGGTTGGAGGGGGGGTAAAGGAAGTTTTGTGTGCGAGGGCTTGGACTTCCAGCAAGCATGTGTGAGCGTATTTGATAGGAGTGAATGGAGGCATATGGTTTTAATACTTGACGTGCTGTTGGAGTGTGAGCAAAGTAACATTTATGAAGGATTCAGGAAACCGGCAGGCCGGACTTGAGTTCTGGAGATGGGAAGTACAGTGCCGGCACTCTGAAGGAGGGGTGTTAATGTTGCAGTTTTATAACTGTAGTGTAAAGCACCCTTCTGGCAAGACAGTGATGGAGTGAATGATGATGAAAGTTTTTCTTTTCGGGCCACCCTGCCTTGGTGGGAATCGGCCGATGTGTTAATAAAAAAAAAAAATAAAATATATACAT
>WNWK01059470.1:0-10180 GCA_009830355.1 Cherax destructor | reverse complement strand
CTACACATTGGTCACACTGGAAGGGTCACTACACCATGGTCTCCCGGGAAGGGGTCACTCCCATGGTCTCCTGGAAGGGTCACAACACCATGGTCCCCCTGGAAGGGTCACTACACCATGGTCTCCTGGAAGGGTGACTACACCATGGTCTCCTGGAAGGGTGACTACACCATGGTCCCCCTGGAAGGGTCACAACACCATGGTCCCCCTGGAAGGGTCACTACACCATGGTCCCCCTGGAAGGGTCACTACACCATGGTCCCCCTGGAAGGTCACTACCATGGTCTCCCTGGAAGGTCACTCACCATGGCCCCTGGAAGGGTCACTACACCATGGTCTCCCTGGAAGGGTCACTACACCATGGTCTCCTGGAAGGGTGACACACCATGGTCCCCCTGGAAGGGTCACAACACCATGGTCTCCTGGAAGGGTGACTACACCATGGTCTCCGGGAAGGGTCACTACACCATGGTCCCCCTGGAAGGGTCACTACACCATGGTCCCCCTGGAAGGGTCACTACACCATGGTCCCCCTGGAAGGGTCACCACCATGGTCTCCTGGAAGGGTCACTACACCATGGCCCCCTGGAAGGGTGACTACACCATGGTCTCCTGGAAGGGTCACAACACCATGGTCTCCTGGAAGGGTCACAACACCATGGTCCCCCTGGAAGTGACTACACCATGGCTCCCTGGAAGGGTGACTACACCATGGTCTCCCTGGAAGGGTGACTACACCATGGTCTCCCTGGAAGGGTGACTACACCATGGTCTCCCTGGAAGGGTCACAACACCATGGTCTCCCTGGAAGGGTCACTACACCATGGTCTCCCTGGAAGGGTCACTACACCATGGTCTCCCTGGAAGGGTCACTACACCATGGTCTCCCTGGAAGGGTCACTACACCATGGTCTCCCTGGAAGGGTCACTACACCATGGTCTCCCTGGAAGGGTCACTACACCATGGTCTCCCTGGAAGGGTCACAACACCATGGTCTCCCTGGAAGGGTCACAACACCATGGTCTCCCTGGAAGGGTGACTACACCATGGTCTCCCTGGAAGGGTGACTACACCATGGTCTCCCTGGAAGGGTGACTACACCATGGTCTCCCTGGAAGGGTCACAACACCATGGTCTCCCTGGAAGGGTGACTACACCATGGTCTCCCTGGAAGGGTCACAACACCATGGTCTCCCTGGAAGGGTCACTACACCATGGTCTCCCTGGAAGGGTGAAATAATCTCAGGTGAGGAAGAGACAGTGAGTCTGGCAGTGATCTCAGCAGCAAGGAATGTTAGGCTTTGTTACCTTCATATCACTTGTGAATATTGTACCACTCTGTACAACTAACTGTACCACTCTGTACCACTAACTGTACCACTCTGTACCACTAACTGTACCACTCTGTACAACTGTACCACTCTGTATCACTAACTGTACCACTCTGTACCACTAACTGTACCACTCTGTACCACTAACTGTACCACTCTGTACCACTCTGTACCACTAACTGTACCACTCTGTACCACTAACTGTACCACTCTGTACCACTAACTGTACCACTCTGTACCACTAACTGTACCACTCTGTACCACTAACTGTACCACTCTGTACCACTAATTGTACCATTTGTACCATAACTGTACCACTAATGTACCACTCTGTACCACTAACTGTACCACTCTGTACCACTAACTGTACTACTCTGTACCACTAACTGTACCACTCTGTACCACTAACTGTACCACTCTGTACCACTAACTGTACCACTAACTGTACCACTAACTGTACCACTAACTGTACCACTAACTGTACCACTAACTGTACCACTAACTGTACCACTCTGTACCACTAACTGTACCACTCTGTACCACTAACTGTACCACTCTGTACCACTCTGTACCACTAACTGTACCACTAACTGTACCACTAACTGTACCACTCTGTACCACTAACTGTACCACTAACTGTACCACTCTGTACCACTAACTGTACCACTAACTGTACCACTCTGTACCACTAACTGTACCACCACCAACACATGAACATCAAACATCGCAAGCAAGAACACAAAGATAATATTGATTGAACAACATCAATGGCGTTAAGTATTCGATGGTGAAAGAGAGAGAGAGAGAGAGAGAGAGAGAGAGGAGAGAGAGAGAGAGAGAGAGAGAGAGAGAGAGAGTATGTTAAGTACATGCAAGAATCCTTATATTCACTTTAATTGCCGCAGAGAACACTCAGCGGCTATCAATGCCTCACTCACTAAAGATATCTTTCAAGAGCTATCTTACTTTACCCTTGACTGTGACATTCTAAGATCCTGGAATGTTTATAGTTCGACGTCCGTACCTTGGAAGCAGTGAGGGCCGCCGACACACTCAAAAATATAGGTCAACGCTGTCTAGATATTTTTAAGGTTGCTTACAGGAAATGAGGTTCTTGGTAGTGCTTTCACAGGGACGGTGCTTCGAGCCCCACAATACTGGAGTTTACCTGGAGAGGGTTTCGGGGGTCAACGCCCCCGCGGCCAGGTTTGAGACCAGGCCTTATGGTGGATCAGGGTCTGATCAACCAGGCTGTTACTGCCGGCCGCACGCAAACTGACGTACGAACCACAGCCCGGTTGGTCAGGTACTGACTTTAGGTACCTGTCCAGTGCCTTCTTGAAGACAGCCAGGGGTCTATTGGTAATCCCCTAATGTATGCTGGGAGGCAGTTGAACAGTCTTGGGCCCCTGACACTTATTGTGTTGTCTCTCAGTGTACTCGTGGCGCCCCTGCTTTTCATCGGGGGAATGTTGCATCTCCTGCCGAGTCTTTTGTTTTCATAGGGAGTGATTTTCGAGTGCAGGTTTGGTACCAATCCCTCCAGGACCTTCCAAGTGTATATTATCATGTATCTCTCTCGCCTGCGTTCCAGGGAATACAGATCAAGGACCTTCAACCGTTCCCAGTAATTTAGGTGCCTTATCGTACTTATGTGTGCCATGAAAGTTTTTGTACACTCTCCAGGTCAGCAATGTCGCCAGCCTTGAAGGAGGCCGTTAGTGTACAGCAGTATTCCAGCCTAGAGAGAACAAGCGATTTGAAGAGTGTCATCATGGGCTTGGCGTCCCTAGTTTTAAAGGTTCTCATTATCCATCCTATCATTTTCCTAGCCGATGAGGTAGATACATTGTTGTGGTCTTTAGAGGCGAGATCCTCTGACATTATCACTCCCAAGTCCTTCACATTTCTTTCTCGCCCTATTGTATGGTTAGAATTTGTCGTATACCTTGATACATTTTTTATTTCCTCAAGTTTTCCATATCTGAGTAGTCGAAATTTCTCCTCGTTGAACTTCATATTGTTTTGAGTGGCCCATTTGAAGATTTGGTTGATGTCCGCTTGTAGTCTTGCAGTGTCTTCAATGGAGGTCACTGCCATGGCAATCCGGGTGTCATCCGCAATGGAAGACACAGAGCTATGGCTTACATCTCTGTCTGTGTCAGAAATGAGGATGAGGAATAGAATGGGAGCGAGTACTGTGCCTTGTGGAACAGAGCTTTTCACCGTGGCTGTCTGGAACTTTACTCTGTTTACTCTTTGTGTTCTATTTGTCAGGAAATTATAGAGCCATCTACCAACTTTTCCTGTTATTCCTTTATCACGCATTTTGTGTGCTATTACACCATGGTCACACTTGTCGAAAGCTTTTGCAAAGTCTATGTACACTACATCTGTATTTTGTTTATCCTCAACAGCATCCAGGACCTTGCCATAGTGGTCCAGGAGCTGGGACAGGCAGGAGCGACCTTGCTTCTTAGAACCCTCTCAAAGATTTTTATATGGGATGTTAGTGCTATTGGTCTGTAGTTCTTTGCAATTGTTTTACTGCCACCTTTGTGGAGTGGGGCTATGTCTGTTGTTTTTAGTGTATGTGGGATGACCCCTGTGTCCATGCTCCCTCTCCATAGAATGCTGAAGGCACGCGATAGGGGCTTCTTGCAATTCTTGATGAACACGGAGTTCCATGAGTCTGGGCCTGGGGTAGAGTGCATAGCATGTCATTTATTGCCTTTTCAAAGTCTTGTGGAGTTAGAATAATATCCGAGATTTTTGAGATGACCAAATTTTGCGTTTCGTTCATAAAGAATTCATTTGGATTGTCGAGCCTTAGTCTGGGCAGCGGTTCACTGAACACTGAGTCGTATTGGGACTTTAATATCTCACTCATTTCTTGGCTGTCATCTGTGTATGTCCCATCCTGCCTAAGCAGGGGCCCAATACTGGATGTTGTTTTTCCCTTAGATTTGGCATAAGAGAAGAAGCTTTTTTTCAATTTCCTTTATGGCTTTTAGTTCTTCCTGTGATTCATGTCTCCTGTAAGATTCCTTCAGTTTAAGTTCGATATTTGCAATTTCATTGACCAGTATTATACGTATTTCAGATATATTGGCCCCTCTCAGCAGCTCTGTGACTCTTCGCCTTCGTCTGTATAGGGAGCGTCTCTCTTTTTTTAGTTTACATCTTCTCTTTCTTTTTCTTAAAGGAATGTGTCTTAAGCAGATCTCAAGAACCACAGAGTTCATTTTTTCTAGGCAACTGTTCGGATCCGTGTTGTTTAGGATATCTTCCCAGCATGTTTCATTTAGGACATGGTTGACTTGATCCCACTGTATGTTTTTGTTATTGAAATTGAATTTTGTGAAGAGACCCTCATGATTGATCACATTTTGCTGGTCAGGACCTGTGCATACATGTCTGTACCTCTGTTATGCTGTGATCTGAGTGTATTGTCTTTGATACGGTTATATTCCGTATCACATCGTCGTTGTAGGCTCTAATATTTGCTGGTTTAAGGTGAATTTGGTGCAGAGATTTAAATAGTTCGTGTGTGTGTGAATTTTCATCAGCGCTGCCTCCTGGGGTGATCTCTGCTAAAGCATTGTTTCCTATACTCCTCCATTTTAGGTGTCTCAAGTTGAAATCTCCCAGTAGTAAGATGTTTGGGGCAGGAGTTGGGAGATTTTCTAGACATTGGACAATTTTCAAAAGCTGTTCCTGGAATTGTTGGGAAGTTGCGTCTGGATGCTTGTATACCACCACAATGACAAGGTTTTGGTTTTCAATCTTTACCGCCAAAACTTCAACTACATCGTTTGAGGTGTTTAGTAGTTGTGAGCAAATGAGCGACTCTGTGACGTACAGGCCTACCCCCCCCCCCCTTGTTGCCTGTTTAGTCTGTCGCATCTGAATAGGTTATAACCTGGGATCCATATTTCATTGTCATAATGAACCTTTATGTGGGTCTCTGTGAATGCCACAAACATTGCATTTGACTCCGTGAGCAGTCCCTTGATGTAAGGAATTTTGTTGTTTGTTGACGGCTTTAGACCCTGTATGTTTGCAAAGACAAATGTCGTTATATTGGTGGAGTTTAGGGGTTTCTTATTTGCTGGCTCTAATATCTGTTGTTCTGGAGTGGAGGCCAGTGTCCGTGCCTCTGTCCCAGAAGTGTTTTCAGTTGGTGTAGGATTATTGTCATTTCTTGCCAGTCTTTTTTCCCTCCTGGCCCTAAAAAACCTCCGTCCCTGGAGGGGTTGTGGCTCCCCTCTTTTGTTTCCCAGCGTCTGGCTGGTCTGTGTTCTTGTCCCTTTAGATGATGTGCCTGGCAGTATACGTTGTAGCATTTCTTTCATGGATTGATGAGTGACACATTTCTGGGTGAAATAAGTTACAGGAGGGAAGTTGCACTCTAGTGGAAAACATACCATAGCTCGGTTGGTAGCGCACTCGGCTCACACACTGAGGTTCATGGCTTGATACCCAGTACGGGTGGAAACACTGGGGCGTGTTTACTTAAGACACCTGCTGTCCCTGTTCACCTAGCAGTAAGTAGGTACCTGGGTGTTAGCCGACTGGTGTGGGTAGCATCCTGAGGACAAAATTAACCTAAATTGCCCAAAATGCTCTACATAACAAGGGACTTTCTGTATAGTAGTAAGTCATTGATATCAGCTATGGTCTTTATAAGTTGTATTATGTACTCGTAGAAATAAGGATTATTATTATTATTAGCATTAGAGTGAAGTTAGGACAACAAGGAAATGGGAGCAGGATGGTGATGGTACTATACCAGAACGCGAAAACTTTCCGTTGACCCCAGTGATAAGTGATGAACCACTCACTGACCTTTTGGTCATAGGACCGAGACTTTCAGCTGGCTTACCACCCCACCACGTCAAAAATTTTAAATTACACCACACGACGTGGTTGTGTTTGTATACTTGTCTAACAAACACTACACAAACACTGTTGTTGAATATATAAACACAGTGACCTACCTTTACATACACAAACACCTCCAGATATATTCTCTTTTCTCTGTGTTTTACGAGGAATAAACTTCTGATGTTATCACCTCAAAGAGTAAACACCAGCAATAAGCATCAACACTTTTGTAGTATATTCTAGAAAGATTTATTTATTGGAGGAACACCTACCACTATCTGAACCACCATTACCACTACTACTAACATCAGTGTTACTACCACTACCATCTTAACCACCACTACCACTACTACTAACATCAGTGTTACTACCACTACCATCTTAACCACCACTACCACTACTACTAACATCAGTGTTACTACCACTACCTCTAGCATCATCACCACCATCTTAACCATCATTACTTTTTTTTTTTTTTATTAAAACATTATTACAAAACATGACAAATATGCCGTAAACAGTAACAGGCACCTAAATAACGAAACAACAATATCAAAATGACAAACCAACACCATAAACATGGATATGTGTGATATAAATAACTCTGCCCCTTTCTACCAAAACAACCCACCACCTGAACCCTCACATATTTTCAAAATAAAAACCCTAACCATACATACACAAGAAAATTGTTACATATAAAACCATGCACAACATGTCACATGGTATATGCAAAACTAAATAACAACAAACCTTTATGAAATTTATATACAATGAAACATGTCTATATAATGCCTGAACATACATGGTCATCTTAAAGGACAAGTAACCACTGAAACCTGCTTTACACAATTATTAAAACTCTACTTTTGAGGAAACCTACATTTATACAAGACCACCATTAACTACTATAACATCAGAAATTAACTACATCTTACACTACTATCTTAACATCAGTGTTACTACCACACCTCTAGCATCATCACCACCAAACCATCAAACATCTCAACCACCATCCCTACAACCACCACCACCATGTCAACCACCACTACCACGACTACTAACACCACCACCACCATCTCACCCACCACTTCCACGACGACCACCATCTCAGCCACCACTACCACGACTACTAACACTACCTCCACTACCAAGACCACCACCGTTACCACCACCACCTCAACCACCACTACCACGACAACTAACACCACCACCACCTAACTTCTAAGACAAGCTTCTCAAAAAATCCCTAGTACAGTTATACCACAGCCCAATTAGTTAGGTTTCAAGCCTACCTGCTTCACGAGGGTCATTAAGGCTGCATGTCACCGAAACGTCGTCAGAAGTCTGCCTCTGTGCGGGTTATTTGTGTATTGTTCTAGGTCATTTTGATACATATTTACACACTTAAGAGATAGGTCCTTATCTTCTAATTACGTCCCATCAACCTCTATATTAAGTTAATTTATGGAATCAGTAGGAGATGCAATTCGTAGGTGCTCGTGGCTTGACTGGCACCGTCCTCAGCTCACACTGAGAGTCCACGGATCGATCCACGGTACAGGAGAAACGTTGGGCATGTTTCCTAGCACCTGCTGTCCCTGTTCATCTAGCAGTAACTAGGTACCTGGGTGTTAGCCGACTGGTGTGGGTTGCATCCTGGGGGACAAAACTAACCTAAGTTGCCAGAAATGCTCGCATAACCAGGGACTTTCTATATAGTATGTCATTGATGTCAGCTATGGTCTGTATAAGTTGTATCATGTACTTGTAGAAATAAAGATTATTATTATTATTATTATTATTATTATTATTAGTAGTAGTAGTAGTAGTAGTATTAATGGACATTGATCAATCTTACTACCTCTTCACATAGTTATTTTAGGCTGTGGACAATATATGAAAGCAGTACGATATATAATGGCATAAGTAAGACCTTTGATAAGGTACCACACAAAACACTATGAAAAAAATTCTCGTGACTTTGTGAATGGTTGACAGAAAGGCATTAGCGAGTTTACATAAATGAGAAATCAGAATGCTGACCAGTCACGAGTGGCGTTCCACAAGGATCCGTGCTGGACCCCTCGTTGTTCAGAATTTACATTAACGGCCTAAACGACAGTATTTTTAAGTGAAAAATATTCATTGACAACACAACCATAAACCAACAAATATTTTTAAGGACACAAGGGAACTCTAGTATGATTTTGATCAATTTATGTTGTGGTTGGAGAGGTGATAGATGTAGTCCAGTGTTAGTAACTGGTATGTTGTGTTGGAGAGGTGATAGATGTAGTCCAGTGTTAGTAATGGTATGTTGTTTGGAGAGGTGATAGATGTAGTCCAGTGTTAGTAACTGGTATGTTGTGTTGGAGAGGTGATAGATGTAGTCCAGTTTGCAACTGTATGTTGTGTTGGAGAGGTGATAGATGTAGTCCAGTGTTAGTAATTGGTATGTTGTTATTGGAGAGGTGATAGATGTAGTCCAGTGTTAGTAACTGGTATGTTGTGGTTGGAGAGGTGATAGATGTAGTCCAGTGTTAGTAACTGGTATGTTGTGTTGGAGAGGTGATAGATGTAGTCCAGTGTTGACAACTGGTATGTTGTGTTGGAGAGGTGATAGATGTAGTCCAGTGTTAGTAACTGGTATGTTGTGTTGGAGAGGTGATAGATGTAGTCCAGTGTTGAACTGGTATGTTGTGTTGGAGAGGTGATAGATGTAGTCCAGTGTTAGTAACTGGTATGTTGTGTTGGAGAGGTGATAAATGTAGTCCAGTGTTAGTAATGGTATGTTGTTATGGAGAGGTGATAGATGTAGTCCAGTGTTGTAACTGGTATGTTGTGTTGGAGAGGTGATAGATGTAGTCCAGTGTTGTAACTGGTATGTTGTGTTGGAGAGGTTTAGATGTAGTCCAGTGTAACTGGTATATTGTGTTGGAGAGATGATAAATGGTCAGTGTTAGTAATTGGTATGTTGTTATGAGATGTAGGTTCAGTGTTAGTAACTGGTATGTTGTGTTGGAGAGGTGATAGATGTAGTCCAGTGTTGACAACTGGTATGTTGTGTTGGAGAGGTGATAGATGTAGTCCAGTGTTAGCAAATGGTATGTTGTAGTTTAAGTCTTGTATAAAGAAAACCATCACAACCAGTCTCGTCTTAACCAGTCAATCCGCAACCATTCCCTCAACATATATTCCTGATTTTCCTTCTACATACAGTCCAGCCACCACCATTCCATTTTAACCATTCCTACAACAACCAGTTCCATTTTTAACCATTCCTACCACAACCAGTCCCACCACCATTCCATTTTAACCATTCCTACCACAACCAGTCCCACCACCACCATTCCTACCACAACTAGTCCCACCACCACTATTTTTGCATCTTGTCATCACAAGAGCCATACCACCTTACCAAGTCAACGCCCCTAACTTGACGGGGTACCTGAATATCTTGCAGAGGAGGGACGAACTGGAGACTCCGTCAATGTTTGCCCAGGAACTGGATGGATGAGTGGGGGATGGAGGATGGAGGGGATAGGAGGGATTGGTGGGGGAAGGATGGTATATAGGAGACTTGTGCATGGTTCGTGAGGGCGTTTGTAGTCAGCTGTGAGGTTGGGCAGACGAGCTGTGAGGTACAAGACAACTGCTCGACACACGTTCCTTTACTCCAGGTTAGTGCTCCTTGAATACATCTCTTCACTGCTACCTGGAGTATACCTGGAAGGGGTCAACGCCCCCGCGGTCGAGTCCATGATCAGGCATCGTGGTGGATCAGGGCCTGATCAATCAGGCTGTTACTGCTGGCCGCACGTAAAACGACGTACGAACCACAGCCCCGCTGGTCAGGACTGACTTGAGGTATCTGTCCAGCGCCTTCTTGAAGACAACAAGGGGTCTATTGGTAATCCCCCTATGTATGCTGGGAGGCAGTTGAACAGTCTTGGGCCCC
>WNWK01059469.1:0-10180 GCA_009830355.1 Cherax destructor | reverse complement strand
AAAAATTTATATTTTTAACTTTTTTCTTATATAATTTTGAAAAAAAAAATCATAGATAGATTAATGAAAATGTCTATATTAACGAAAAATAAGACATTTAATGTGAAAGTGATTTTTAAAGTATTACGAAATGTTTTCCCTCCACCTGGAAACCCACACCTGCATATAAACAGCATGTTTATATGTTTTAAAATGTTTCTCATATTTTTGAAAATATATATAAGGATTAATAAATGTCTATATTGACGTAAAATTGGACATTTAATGTGCCCAAGAGTGAATTACATAATGAAAAGTGTACGGAAAATGTAAACAAACCGGGTGGCGCGCGCCGTATCTGGATCCTGTAAAAAAAGTTTTGGTCATAATTTGAACTCGCCGTATAAAAACCCCCGAAAAAAAAACCAAAAGCGGGTACTGTACAAAAAATGAGCGCAATTGGTAAAAAAAAAAAAAATTGATGTAAAATCTTTAAAAAGGCCCAGACAAACGTGCATGGCCCCTTCAGAACAGTGAAGAAAGCACTGAAAAAGGTATTACTGTAAAAAATTACATGTGGCAAAGGCTACCTACCAACCCCAGTAGTAATGATTTTATGGAACACTGACTGAGCTCACATGCTAAAATACAACACAAGAACAAAATCAAAAAAAGCATCACTCAATACATATAAATCTCATACCAATTAAATACCAGGATCATTAAAAAAAAAAAAAAAAAAAATACAGGTCTAAATTAATACCCAGCTCAGGGAAAAAAGATAAAAAACCCCAAAAAACTTTAGGAACTAATATTCCCACTGTAAGAAATGTGGGTTTAAAAACCTAATGTAGTTAAATAGTTATTCGGGAACCCAAAGCAAACATTGCTCCTGAAGTACTTGGTTCTAGTAACACAAAGCCTAAGCAAGACAGTCTTGGTAGTGAAAAACGTTCAAAACTTTACTAAAAGGGAAAAACCCAAAATTTATGCATAATCAAAACTACAGAAAAGAAGCAGGACAAAAATAAGCTAAAGTTACAGTTGGCTAATAACAGTTTTTATGTTCCCTCACCTGCTTCACATTATATCCTGCTTTTCACTTTCTCTTGAACATCCCCAAAGCCCCTTTGCCTTTCGTTCACCTTCCCTCAGTAGAAACCTAAAAAAAATTCTTTATTAACAGGTATATGAAATTTTATTCTTCACCTATGTACAGAATTAGGGCCCCTAAAAATAAAAGTTATAGGAAAAATCATCTTTTTAAATTTCCCCTTGTACATCAACAAAGTTTTCCCACCCACAGGGAAGGAATGAATTTTTCCCCCTTAATTGCCGTGTAAAACGACAAAAATTCCAGTACAAGAGGATAGTAAATAGATTACAAAAAAAAAATATTTTGAAACTGGGTATTTGAATGTGTGGGGGGGCCAAAGTAGAACAAATTAATTGTTAATTAAAATGAAAACAAGCTGAATGTCCTAGCATAAGTGAAACAAAGCTAAAGGATAATTTTGAAAAAGGGGAAAAAGATTAGATCAAGTGCACCAACAAAAATCAAGAGCTAGGAAAAGTAGCAATATTAAAAAATTTTTGGGAAAAAAAGGGGTTTTTTAAGTGAAAAATTGGTTAAGAGTAAAGTTGGGACAAAAAAATTGGATTAAATAAGGGCATTTTGGGGGGGAGGAGATAGAAAATTTTGACATTAAGTGAATGAGGAAAAAAGGGGGGGAAAAAAATTGCATGAGAGGTTTTTTCAATGTAAAAAAATGGTAGGGGGAACAGAGTACACCTCCCTCAGTACTCGCATTAATTAACAAAGCCTTCCAGCCCCGATCTGTTAGATCTGAACAAATTTTCCCAAAAATTAATTAATTCGTTTCACCCCCCAAAATACACACAAAAGCTTTTTAACACAAAGTTTACAAACCCTGCTGCATAAATCTAAAAAGAAAAAACCCTCACAATAAAAGATGAAATAAATAAAATTTTTTTTCCACACTTGTAACTGGAGTTGATGGCATATGGGGAAGATGTTGGGGAAGGAGAGGGGAAGGATATTTTTACCACATTCCATAAAAATGGCAGGTAACTGTGCTTCAGGGGTTTTCTTTCTGTCTCCTGTGGTTTCTTCCTGAGACTCCCTGGGTCTCTGTCTTACTAGAAACCTGTTTAATGAAATTTGCTTTGCCTGCATTTTAATATGTTTCTAAGTGGGGACATAACATTGTCATTCAGAGGTTTATAACAGTTTTTGCTACACTTTGTCGGGGTGATATTTTTAAGAAAACTTTGCCTTTTTCCAATTTTACACACATTTTTTTTATAAAACAGTAGGCAGGTCATTTTGTTTGGTATAGTGCCGAGCAACGGTGACTCCAAGTGTTTTTTTTCGAACAAGAGTTCGAATACCGTGTCCCAAGGTATCACTGTTCCTATGGAAAGGAGAGGAGGTTAAAAGAGTAGCAGACTGAAGAGCCAAGAGAGAATAGGGAGTATCAGCAAATTTTGCCAAAACTAAGTATAACTGCATTGGAAGTCAATATGGTGAGGAAGCCTGGAGAGCAAAGGGAACAGTTAATAATAAAACAGGGAGATGTTTGATAAAGATGTGGAGTACTGGAAAAATGGAAATGATATTTTGAAGAGTTGTTGGAATGTTAGTGAAGGAAGTGGTGATTTCATGCAGGCAGGGAAGAATAATTTTGTATAGGACAAGAAGGAACCTCCGGTGGTTGTGGAGAAAGTTGCGAGGCAGTGGGTGAATGAGGGTTGCAAAGCAACTGGGATGGATGGAATTAAAAGAAATTTAGAAGCGAGTGGGGACAATTTGGAGTGGTTGGTGTAGTGTGTTCAAGATGTGCATGGAAGGGAAGATACCAATGGATTGGCAAGTATAAAGCTTTCAAGAGGTACAAGGAGATAAAAAATATAAAATTACAAGGAAAAAGTCTTTTGAGTATACCAGGTAAATTAATCTTATAAAAAGCTATTTGTTGCATTTATGGATTTAGAAAGGCATAATATAGTGTGGCAGCTATTGCAGATGTATGAAATAGGAGCAGGTTACTAAAAGCAGTTAAAAGATTTTATGCAAAGCAAGGCTTAGGTTAGGGTATGTAGGAGGGAAGGGGATTATTTCCCAGTAAAAGCACGACATAGGTATGCACTGTCACGATGGTTGTTTAACATTTATGAATGGGCTTGTAAAAAGTAAATAATAAGATGTTAGCTAAAGTGTGGGATAAAATATATTGGATTTATCAAGGTTGCTCTTTGCTAATGATGGTGCTTTAAGGGATTCTGAAGACAATTGCAAAGATTGGTGGATCAATTTGGGAGAGGTATGGCATCTGATGTGTTGTTCAATTTGGTTCATTTGATTTTGAAGAATTCAGAAAACCGTGAATCCATGCGAATTTCAGTCATGCATCATCTATCTTGGTGTTAAGTTATTTGTTTGACATGGTTTAGAACAGTTGACTGCACTTCTTTATGGTCATCACTCATTTTTTCTAGGTTGGGAAGAGTTTTGTTCAAGCTCATGAATCCTCTTGGCTTGAGCTGATTGGGTTCAAAATTAGGAATCATGACATGATTGGCCTGTAATGATTCTTATGTAATGTTTTGTAGGTTATTTGCTAGAGATTTGATGCACTCGGTTTACACTGACGATTTCACCAATTCTTGGGTAATTGGCGAGTTTTCATTGAAGCCGTAGAAGGGTAAAATAGTCTTGTAATAGGCTGGCCATGTTTGTTGCTGTTTCATCAGCTGGAGAGATGGGTGATGCATCACCCTCTAATCTATCCATGAGGGAAGGTGTTAGTGAAACTTTTTTTAAATAGTTTCATCCATGACCTGGTGTGGTTTCTAGTGCTGGTTCTCCTGCACTTCCCTCTGCCAATGAGAACACTGATTTTGTATAGACAGTGGTGTAATGAGCAGATCTTGTGTTAGGAGATAAGGTAGCTCGTCTGTCTAGCAGCAAGGCTGATGTTTAACCCTTTGAGGGTCCAGATCCCTGATCTGAAACTTGTCCACAGGGTCCATTTAAAAAAAAAAATTCTTAAATGGTAGAGAATCTTTTTCTGAAGGTAATAAAACAAAAGTACGTCATTTGATGGAAAACCGACAAAATTACACTCGTGAATTTTGCTGCGTCAGCGATATTTATACATTGGCGATTTTGGCCACTGACTCCCATTTTAGGCCAATTACATTATTCCAGTCGACCAAATTCTCAGCTATTTAGCTAGTATTGCTTTTATTTTATCAATTGAGCACAAAAGTAAGCCCAATCAACTACGTATTTCAACTAACCAATTAAGTGATCGAATTGGTAATTTGGCCAAAGCACACAGTTCAAAATATTCCAATTTCAAAATAGGGCTTAGAATAAACAATGCAAGCATCCCTGGTACTAAAATGACATCCTCTGTTTATTAGTTACGTTTCTACACTTTACAGATGAATTTTATTTTTATTTTTTATTCACAATGAATTTTTATTCACATCAAAAAATAGAAGATTTAATGTTATGAAATATTGTAACAACTGTATAAATAATATCAGCGCATTCAGGAATGCACATTAGACCCACCAGTATTGGATGCATGACGTCATTTGTTTACTCCTGAACATTGGCAAAACTAACATTTCTGCTACTTTGAGCTCACTTTCAAGATATTTTCAATAGGAAAATCAATCAAAATCATCTCTATTTCTGTAACATATCTTCCATTCTATCAAACGAGACCATGAAACCGTGAATACAACTGTAAAAAAAAATAGGATAATATATCGTAAAGTCTTGTCTTAATCCAAAAACACGGTCCGTTTTTTTCTCATTATGCACTGTGTGCTGCTGGATTTGTTTTATAAGGTGCACACTTACCACATAGATGTATTCTCTCATATCTTGGCCCAAATTTACCGCTCACAGCTTATCTGTGTAAGATGAGCTCATGGCATAGAACTACGACTTGGACCCAGGCTTCAAAGTCGTAGAACTATGGGACGGACCCTCAAAGGATTAATAGTGTTCGGCAGTCCTCCATTTTTAGTCAGTGAGTTTGATGTACTGAATTGGTAGATTTCCAGTCGAGGTTTGTATAATTTTGTTTTCATATACACAGTGGAACCTCGGTTATCGTTTTTAACCCTTTGAGGGTCAAGAGACCCTCTCCCAAACTCGTTCTCAGGGTCGAAAATTTTTCGAAAAAAAAAAAAAAAAAATCTTATAAAATGATAAGAGAATATTTTTTCCGATCGTAATGACACCAAAAGTATGAAATTTGATGGAAAACTTATAGAATTATGCTCTCGCGAAGTTAGTGGTCTCAACGATATTTACGCATCGGCAATTTCACCCACTTTGAGCCCTATTTTCGGCCAATTCTTATGTTCCAGTCTACTAAAATCATAGCTATTTCGCTATTACTCCATGTGTTCTATCGATTGGGTACAAGAAACCGCCCATTTACCGATTTCAACTACCCAATAAAATGGTCAGAAATTGGCAATTTGGTCAATTTCACACAAATTTCAAAAGATGTCAATTTCAAAATATGGTCCAGAATAAACAACAGACACTCCTGGCACTAAAATACATTTTATCTGTTCATTAATCACGTCTCCAAGCCCCTCTTACATTACTTTTGCTTTCCATTTTGAATTTTTATTCTCACAAAAAATAGAAGATTTACTGTTATGTATACTACTGCATCATTGTAAAAATGGTATAAATAATATCAGCGCACTTGTGAAACAATATTAGACTCGCCAGTTGACGTGTATTGGACACGTGGCATGATTTGTTTACTCTTGAACATCGGCAAAAATTTAACATTTTCGCTACTTTGAGCTCAATTTCAAGGTACTTGTCATCGTGAAACCAATCAAAAACATCTCTACACACACAACCCGCACATAGAAGAGAGGAGCTTACGACGACGTTTCGGTCCAACTTGGACCATTTACAAAGTCACACTAACACAAAGAACAGGTAGAAGGGGTTATATATAGGCCAATAGACAGGGGAGGGCACAAGAAAGTGGTGAAGGAGTAATAGTGGAAGTAGTAGTGGTAGTGGAAATAGTAGTAGTGGAGTCAGTCATATTCTAGGAAAGAGGAGCACTGCAATAAAGCTTTCGGCCCACATAGGGTAAGGACAAGAACACAGAGGGGGAAAAAATGAAAATAAAATTAAGAAGGACAAATACAAGGCAAAAGAAAGAAAACCCAGAGGAGAAAGAGGAGAAGAGGAAAGAGATAGAATGGGACCTACAAAGTTATTAAATAACTTTACACTGCCTCAAAATAACATTATTCACTGTGTTACTCCCCTAGCCTCCAACCCCCTACAAAATTGCTCAAAGAAAAATAATTTATCAAACATAATCTAGTACAAATGTTGAAACTTATACCTCATAATGTATATGCCATGTTATATCTTATAATGTATAAACCACCTAATATAAAGAAATCCATCCTCATGTACCCTTGTGCTCCTTGTAACTCATCTAATGACCATATAAACTGTTATTGCAAAACAAATTATTGATTTAATTTAATTATTGATTTAATTTAATTTGTTTAATCTGATTTAATAATTCTATTATGTAGACATATAAAACTGTAAATGATCCAAAATTATAAACCTATTATGTTTCAAAAATGTCATGTTCAAATTATGTTCAAATTTCATAGCTGAAATACTCAACTATACTTATATTGTAAACTGTCTACTATAATTCTTACCATTTAGCCTCAAAACCCCTTACTTAATTGCTCAAAGAAAAATAGTTTATCAAATATAATCTAGTACAAATGTTGAAACTTGCACCTCATGTATCCTTATGTACCTTGTGCTCTTTGTAACTCCTCTAATGACCATATAATTTGTTATTGCAACACAAATTACTGATTTAATTTGTTTAATCTGATTTAATTAATTTTATAAATAAGACAAAAGTATAAAACTGTTTCAAAAATGTCATGTCTAAACTATGTTCAAATTTCATAGCTTAAATACTCAAACTATACTCATATTGTAAACTATTTACTAAAATTCTTACCATTTAGTTTTAAGTTAATTTTAAGTCTGCCCAAAATGCCCTGGATATTAGGGGCTTTTGGTATGTACACCTCATAACCCATTGTAATTCTTTGTATCATGTCCAAATAAACTATTATTATTATTATTATTATTAAGGAATCAGGTTAAGTCACGGGTGTTCTGAAGTTTGGAGCATTTAACAATGTAATGGGAGAGGAAAGCATCAACAGAGACAAAGCCAGGGCTAAGATTCATACAAGGAAAGTTGTGTATAAGGGAGGATTCAACCAGACGGCAACTGTGAAAGTTAGACGTAGGGTAGACAGTTTTAGCAGAAGACCAATCAATAGGATGACTGTGATCTCTGACATGACAGAAAAGAGCATTATTGGTGTCGGCAAGCCTAACACTATTTTTGTGCTTTCCTCTCACATTACATTGTTAAATGCTCCAAACTTCAGAACACCCATGACTTAACCTGATTCCTTTCGCTTCTATCTCTTCCCCCTTCTCCTCTTTCTTCTTTCTCATCTGTTTTTTTTTTCTTTTGCCTTGTATTTGTCCTTTATTTTATTTTCATTTTTTCCCCCCTCTGTGTTTTGTCCTTACCCTATGTGGGCCGCCAGCTTTATTGCAGTGCTCCTCTTTCCTAGAATATGACTGACTCCACTACTACTATTTCCACTACCACTTCCACTATTACTCCACCACTTTCTTGTGCCCTCCCCTGTCTGTTTGCCTATATATAACCCCTTCTACCTGTTCTTTGTGTTAGTGTGACTTTGTAAATGGTCCAAGTCGGACCAAACGTCGTCGTAAGCTCCTCTCTTCTGTGCGGGTTGTGTGTGTATTGCTCCAGTCACGATATTGTGCCTTTTTTTGTTAAAAACTTCTCTATTTCTGTAATATATCTTCTATTCTATCAAATGAGACCAAGAAAACGAGAATACAATCATAAATACCATACGAAAATACACTGCATAGTCGCCGTTTTAAACCAAAAATCACTTGAGTTTGTTTTATACTGCGCACACTGACCACGCAGACCCATTCTTTCATATCTAGGCCTACCAGCTTTCTCTTGCTAGATTTGAAGGCGCTAGAATTTACGTGTTCAAGTATGGCACCAACCCTGGCTTTCAAGCCGTACAAGTACGACGACAACCTTGACAGGGTTAATTCGTTCCAGAGAGTGACGAAAACCAAATTCGACAAAAACTAAAGCAATATTTCCCATAAGAAATAATGTAAATCCAATTAATCCGTTCCAGGCACCCAAAAATATTAACAAAAAATACATTTTATAGAGAATAACTATAGTTTTACATACAGAAAACTATAAGAAATAAATATAAATCACTAATTTTAACCCTTAAACTGTCCACACGTAGATATACGTTTACTCGCGTACTGCTCCAAACGTAGATACATGTATAAGTTTTTTTCAAATGCTTTTAACCTTGCCACGATAAGCCTGAGTTGCCTAGAGATTAGAGAATGGATCTGTGCACTCAGTGTGTGCAGTATTACAAAATGTGGGAATGACAAACAAAATGCACTCTTCATTTTAAAGAAAAACAACAATTTATTTTTTTCTCAAAATATTCGGTCAGCTACGCGAGTAAACATATACAGTGGACCCTCGGTTAACGAAAGGTCCCGTTAACGAAAGCTTCGGAAACTGAAAGCTTTTTTCGTAATTGGTTAGCGAAAAAATCCTGTTACCGAAAGGTATTAGACATGTCCGCCTGCTCTGCGCAAGCGCAGGACGCCAGTGAAGCGTTGTTTACCATTGAGAGAACATTGCCTAGCGCGCTCTTTCAAAGATTCACAATATATTTGGTGTCTCTTTTGGTGGTTTAGTTATTGCCACTGTGAAATAAGTCACCATGGGTCCAAAGAAGCTTCCTAGCGGCACCCCTGTGGTCAAGAGTGAGGAACACCATAGAACTGAAGAAGGAAATCATAGAAAAATATGAGAGTGGTGTACGTCTGAGTGATCTTGCCAGGATGTACAAGAAAAATCCATCTACTATCGGCACTATCCTGGCACAGAGAAATGAGATCAAGGAAGCTAATGTTGCAAAAGGGGTTAATTTGTTAACGAAACAAAGATCGAAAACAGTGGATGAGGTTGAGAAGTTGTTGTTGTTGGTGTGGATCCATGAAAAACAGAGTGGGTGATAGTATTTCTATGGCGATAATTTGTGAAAAGGCAAGGAAGTTGCACGCAGATCTTGTGAAGACAATGCCTGGAACCAGTCGTGAGGAGAGTGATTTTAAAGCCAGCAAAGGCTGGTTTGAGAAGTTTAAGAAACGTAGTGGCATACACAATGTTGTGAGGCATGGTGAGGCAGCCAGCTCAGACAAACGTGCAGCTGAAAAAATTTGTGCACGAATTCAAGGGGTTCGTAGAGGCTGAACAATTCCTCACTCGGCAAATGTTTAATTGTGATGAAACAGGCCTGTTTTGGAAGAAAATGCCCAACAGGACCTACATTACTCAGGAGGAAAAGGCACAGCCAGGACACAAGCCTATGAAAGACAGGCTAACTCTTATGATGTGTGCCAATGCCAGTGGTGATTTTAAAGTGAAGCCTTTACTGGTGCATCACGCAGAAAATCCCAGACCCTTCAGGAAACAGTGTTGACAAGAATAAATTGCGTGTGCATTGGAAAGCTAACACCAAGGCATGGGTCACTACGGAGATTTTCAAGGAATGGATGACTGGAGTGTTTGGCCCTAGTGTGAAGAAATACCTCCTGGAAAAGAAATTGCCACTCAAGTGCCTCCTGCTACTGGACAATGCTCCTGCTCATCCTCACAACTTGCAAGAGTTGTTGCCTGACAACATAAATTTCATCAGTGAAGTTCTTGCCTCCTAACACCACTCCTCTCCTCCAGCCCATGGACCAGCAGGTCATTTCCAACTTCAAGAAACTGTACACCAAAGCACTGTTTCAGAGGTGCTTTAATATGACCAATGACTCTGAATTGACCCTAAGTGTTTTCTGGAAAGAACACCTCAATATCGTGCATTGCATAGGCCTTATAGGTAAGGCTTGGGAGGAAGTGACTTCCAGGACTCTGAACTCTGCTTGGAGACCACTGTGGCCGGATTGTGTCCAAAGAGGAATTTT
>WNWK01059468.1:0-10180 GCA_009830355.1 Cherax destructor | reverse complement strand
TAAGTTAATGTACGTGTGTGCCCCAACAATAAAATTTGCAAAAAGAACTCATTACAGTTGTGACCGGGTGTAGAGTAGTGAAGTGTTCATTGCGTTATAATTTGTTCATGATTGTAACCATGTAACGAAGTAAATTTACTTACATGTTTCATTACCTTTGTAACTTGTGAGTTCATTACCTTGTAAATTGTGAGTTCATTACCTTTGTAACTTGCTCAGCTATCAAACTTTGGGGCCCAGCCCCTGGACCCATTATACCTCTGAATCTTTTGACTACCGCCCAAAGGATGGGTATGGGGTTAATAAAGATATCAAACTATCAAACTAACACACTTATATAGGCAGTACACACATGTGACACGACCCCTAAAACCCGCATATTGGTGAGTACACCATGCACTAAACAATACACAATGTTAATTTCCAAGAAGAAATGTAAAGTCACAAAGAAGGTTAATAGTTTTATTTCTACATGGAAAAGACCACACTATTAATATTACATTAATGGGGAACACTAAACCCATAGAAGTCACAGCACCTGAGGGACTGGAAGGCATTCAGGTTTAACCCAAGGATTAAGTAAGTTTATTTAAGCACAGGTACATAAGTACAATTATCATACATGGTGTAAATTACCTAGAATAACCCAGGGCAGGTCCAATCCAATGGATCAAGAGCCTCCTCCGACACCACAGAACTTCCCTTGAGAGTGGAAAAGCCCATACTTAACGCAATATATTTCAGGCATGTATGGAATACACTGAACATATATGCACAAAATAATTTTCCATTACTTTTCCACGCATCATTAATATATTTCCTTATCTTCACTGTTATATTTGGGTATCCCTGAAGAGAATAACAAAGTTGCCGTTTCTAGCTTGATTACTATTATTAATTAGGAGGAAACACTAAATCCACGGGGATGCCATATAGCGCCTGGGGAAATGAGGCTCGATCTAATTAAGGGAAAGAGGGGGAAGTTCAATTCCTTGGAATAAGAGCCCCTCACCAGAATCAAGGAACCTACCATGAGGAATGTACAACCTGAGAAAGCTTCATTACATAGGCTTCCAATTTTCAACACATATGTTTGAAATAGGGAAAAGGTTCATGCAACTATTGACATGTGCAGGTGTCCTCTGGTCGACATTAATTGACCATTCCCGGTTGTAGATTCAATAACTTAAGACAGCCTCTTCTGATCGTCTTCAAACCTTTAACACGGGTATATTCTTTCTAAATTGGCACTATTAATGGGGAGCGGTAGTCAAAAGATTACTACAGAGGTACATAATGGGTCCAGGGACTGCGACCCAAGGTTGGGGAGCGTAGGTGCGAATTTGCTGATTATATTTTAAAATCCTGTAGTGTGGTAAACTTTTCTGTGAAATATCTCAAGTTTACCTCATCTGTTTAATGGTTAATGCAGCTTATGAGAAGTAATAATAATAATAATAATAATAATAATAATAATTTTATTTCAATGCATGTTACAAGTGTACAATGTTATTGGTAGTTACAATTATAAAACAATTATAAAACTGTAATGCAAGGAGAGCCACTGGCATGCCATGGCATTAGGGGCAGTTATAGGAATCGGACCTGCCCTGGGTTATCCTAGGTAATTTACACCATGTATGATAACTGTACTTAATTGTTGGTATAAATTTCTAATTTACTAACCTTGATAAAAACGTGGAATTGTTGGATTATGTGCAATAACTTAACATAGTTAAAAGAAAGGAATTGGATTCTGTGAGGTAACTTAGAGATATACCCAACGTTTTCACTAGAGCTGGGATCGAACCCAGGTCCTTCAGATGTAAGATGAAGAAGCTACCACTTGAGGGAGTGAGGGGAAAGAGGGAGGTAGAGAGGAAGGGTGTGGGAGAAAAATGGATAGAAAGGGAGAGGGAAATAAAAGAAGGAAGGTAAGGAGGGAGGGAGAGAAGTGGCAAGCAAGAAAGGAAAAGAGAATGCAAGACGGAAAGGAGCAAAGAATGTAAACCACTCCAACCTGTAGGGTAGCACAGGACTGGGACTGCTCGCCATCTTGGTGTGTTTACATCAGCCAGAGGTGAGTCCTCATCGACCGCACCTCGTCAGGATGCCGGCACTCACCACCAGTGTGGGGCCCACCCAGCACCAACCTGCACATGCCATGTAGGGTAGGCCAAGGTGCACAGGTAGGACAAAGTGCACGTCACGTAAGCTAATATGCATATATCTCGTAGGGCAAGGACCAAGGTGCACACGTGGGATAAGTACCACGTCACTTGTACACCTAAAGAGTGTTCCAGGGGTCAACGCCTCCGCTGCCCGGTCTATGACCAAGCCTCGCGATGAATCAGGGCATGATCAACCAGGCTGTTACTGCGGCCTCACAGAAACCAATGTATGAACCATAGCCCGGCTGGTCAGGTACTGACATTAGGTGCTTGTCCAGCTCCCTCTTGAAGACAGCCAAGGTTTATTGGTAATATCCCTTATGTATACTGGGAGGCAATTGAACTATCTTGGGCCTCTGACCTTATTGTGTTGTCTCTTGATGTACTCATGTCGCCCTTGCTTGTCATTGGGAAGAGGTTGCACCGCCTGCCGATTATTATAATTATAATCAAATAATAAAGTGCTAAACCGACAAGGGTCGTGCACCGCCTGCCGAGTCTTTTGCTTTCATAGGGAGTGATTTCCATAGGATTTTTCCCAAGTGTATATTAAGATGTATCTTTCTCGCCTGCATTCTAAGGAGTACAGGTCAAGAGACCTCAATCGTTCCCAGTAATTGAGATACTTTATGGTACTTATAAGAGCAGTGACAGTCT
The DNA here is from genome assembly GCA_009830355.1 of Cherax destructor. NCBI lineage: Eukaryota > Metazoa > Arthropoda > Malacostraca > Decapoda > Parastacidae > Cherax > Cherax destructor. The sequence continues at coordinate 7,352 of WNWK01059468.1, read as the reverse complement.
TCAGTATCCCAGCCTAGAGAAAACAGGAGATTTGAAGAGAATCATCACTGGCTTGGCATCCCTGGTTTTGAAGGTCCTCATTATCCATCCTATCATTTTGCTAGCAGATGTGGTAGAGACATTGTGATTGTGGGGAATTGTGAGAGAAGTCTATCTGGGACACCGCCACTAGCAATAAACAAACTCCCAGGGAGACGACCGACTCGTATAAATTTTACCGCAGTCATTCCCTTTAAGGTATGTGAGAACTTTACCCACTCCTGGCCACACCGAGGGGGTACCTTCAATATCCTCGTTATCCCACTGCACTCTGGACCAGTATAAATAAATCTGAGAAGATCATTTATTATAGCTATATTACGTTAAATTTAAGTGGACTGTATTGGTTATTGAACAACTGATCACACGGAGAAGAGATAGTGAACAGACAGTTAACTTATTATGACCAACACTCACCTAATTAACAGCATCATAACGGTGTATCGTAGATCGCTGACCTAGCTAAAGTACATCTACTGTGCGTAACAATATCATTGGCCAATAACAAAGTAAACAGCAGTGTACTTAGCTTTAGATGAGGGAGTCGTTCCGTTGTTGACGTCCTCCTGCGATCTGATTCGATCGCGATGGTATTAGCTGTCTCGTCGAGTCAAGGAAGGTTAATTTCCGTACACTCTTATACGCCCACGAGACCGAGCGTTCGTTAACATGTGGTTGGTCGGGGTAGCGAATCAGATCCTCGCACTAATCCGACCATTTGTACTGTTTATACGTATAACTTTACATATTACGTGTATCCTGGCTTAATGCCCCACTAGTTTATACACATTCACAGTCTCGATACTTGAATTTCGAGTAGATAACTTGCGATATGTTAGTTCATTTCAATCACATCCAATATGGCGGTCGGGGCATGGCGTACCCAAGCCTGATCCCGTCGATACAATCAACCCCTGATTATTTACAACTCGGTTTCACTATATTCACCATTTCCTTAAGTTCATCGAATATATTACAGTCTCTTCCAAGATGAACTCCCCAACATCAGGGTTACGACTTTATCCTGCCGTATGGTCACTTCACTCAGTTCAAATAGGCCTATGACCGCGTCACTCGCCGGCGGCCCACCTTATTTCACAATTATTGTCCGATTACTGGACCTCCTGGACCGATTGTCCCACTCGATATTCCCCCCGTCACTGGATATTCCTCCACATTACGAAAGGCGGTAATTAAATCCGATTAGGTGGCCGGAATCTCCAAATTTGACTCGCCATCATCACCTGAAATCGGGTCGCTAGGCTCGCTCTTCACTCTCTGCCTATTCCCCTCTCTGCCCCGCTGCCCAGGCATCTCGCGCATGCGTGTGAATTCGTTGGTTCCTTTCAGTTAATGTTAAGCCACCAGCAACACATGAATGATATCTATTCATATTGGAAAGTTTATCAATTACAACTTTCGGAAAATACCAATATTTTCCACAGTGATCTTTGAAAGTAAGGTTCTATGACATTATCACTTTCAGGTCGTTCACATTATTTTTTCACTCTATATTGTGATTTCAGTTTGTTTTATTCTCTGATCCAGTTTTTATTTCCTCGAGTTTTCCATAGCGGAGTACGTAATTGAAATTTGTCCTCATTGAACTTAATATTGTTTTCCGAGGCCCATTTAAAAACTTAGTTAATGCCCGATGGAGATTTGCAGTGTCCTCAATGGATGACACTGTCATGCAGAATTTGTCCAGAATTTGCATGACTCTCAAGCAAATTCTGGACACGGTGCTGTGGCTTACATCTCTGTCTATGTCAGACATGAGGATGAGGAAGAAAAAGATGGGAGCGAATACTGTATCTTGTGGAACAGAGCTTTTCACTGTGGCCCGGTGGTCTGGTGGCTAGAGCTCTCGCTTCACACACGGAGGGCCCGGGTTCGATTCTCGGCGGGTGGAAACATTTCGACGTGTTTCCTTACACCTGTTGTCATGTTAACCTAGCAGCAAATAGGTACCTGGGTTGTTAGTCGACTGGTGTGGGTCGCATCCTGGGGGACAAGATTAAGGACCCCAATGGAAATAAGACAGACAGTCCTCGATGACGCACTGACTTTCTTGGGTTATCCTGGGTGGCTAACCCTCCGGGGTTAAAAATCCGAAGAAATCTTATCTTATCTTATCATGTGGGCCAAGGCGCACGTCATGTCGGCCAAGGTGCACATGTGGGCTAAGCTGCACATGTCACGTGAGCCAAGATGTATGTATCATGTGGGCCAAGGAGCACATATGTCATGTGAGCCAAGGCGCACATATATGTCATGTGGGCCAAGGCGCACATATGTCATGTGGGCCAAGGCGCACATATATGTCATGGGGGCCAAGGCGCACATATATGTCATGTGGGCCAAGGCGCACATATATGTGATAGTTTAAAACCTTGTGTGACTTAAAGGACCTGCAGTGTTCCATTCTCGAGTTCTATGTGGGATAGCGTTGAAGAAGTTTCTTGGCAATAGGTTCAGCTATGTTGTAAGAACATAAGAATGGAGGAACACTGCAGAAGGCCTACTGGCCCATACAAGGCAGGTCCTTATCAAAACCACCACTACCTAAAAATTTATTCCCGTACTCACGACACAAATCAAACCCAGCCCCTCCCACTCATATATTTGTCCAATCTCTTTTTAAAGCCACCCAAGGTCCTAGCCTCTATCACAGTACTCGGAAGATTGTTCCACGCATCTACAACTCTGTTCGAAAACCAGTACTTGCCTATGTCCTTTCTAAATCTAAATTTATCCAATTTAAATCCGTTATTTCTCGTTCTTACTTGGTTCGATATCCTCAGTATTTTATTAATATCTCCTTTGTTTATGCCCATCATCCACTTGTACACCTCGATGATATCTCCCTCATTCTACGTCTCTCCAGAGAGTGGAGATTCAACGCTCTAAGTCTATCTTCATACGGGAGATTTCTTATACTGTAAATCATTTTAGTCATTCTTCTTTGTATGTTCTCCAATGAATCTATATCCATCCTGTAGTAAGGAGACCAAAACTGAGCTGCATAATCCAAATGAGGTCTCACTAGTGATGTATAGAGCTGTAAAATAACTTTTGGACTTCTGTTGCTTATACTTCTTGAAATAAATCCTAGTAATCTGTTAGCCTTATTGCCACACTTAGGCACTGTTGTCTTGGCTTTAGATTTCTGCTTACCATGACTCCCAAGTTTTTTTCACATTCTGTATGATCAAGCTCAACTTCACCTAGTTTATAAATTCGAGGGATATTTTCATTACCAACGACAAGCACCTTACACTTGTCCACATTGAACTTCATCTGCCACTTTTCAGACCAAGACATTAATTTATCCAAATCCTCCTGGAGTTCACTGTTATCCTCCTCAGAATGAATTATACGGCCTATTTTTGTATCATCAGCAAATTTACTCATGTCACTTGCAATTCCTTCATCAAGGTCATTAATGTAAATTATGAACAACAATGGGCCCAAAACTGATCCTTGTGGAACGCCACTAGTGACAAATCCCCATTCAGATTTGACCCCATTAATGGAAACTCTCTGCTTTCTATTGGTAAGCCATGCCTCTATCCATGCTAGAACTTTACCTCCTATACCATGAGCTGCCACCTTTCTTAAGAGTCTCTTGTGAGGTACTCTATCGAAGGCCTTACTGAAATCCAAGTAAACTATATCATATTCTTTATCACTGTCTACTGCCTCAAATGTTTTATTGAAAAACGTCAGTAAATTTGTCAGGCAGGAACGACCTCTCGTAAACCCATGCTGAGATTCATTAATCAAATTATGTTCTTCAAGGTGACTTCTGATAATATCAGCTATAATTGATTCTAATAATTTGCCTACTATAGACGTGAGGCTTATTGGACGGTAATTTGATGGAATGGACTTATCCCCTGATTTGAATATAGGAACTACATTAGCTATCTTCCACATCTCTGGCACAACACCAGTTAGGATGGACGTATTAAACACATTCGTTAATGGCTGACTAAGTTCCATTTTGCATTCTTTAAGTACCCTGGAAAACAACTCGTCGGGTCCCGGGGACTTATTTTGCTTCAGTTTATCTATCTGTTTGATAACCATGTCCCTCGTGACAGTAATATTAGTTAATTTGAATTCTTCAGGAACTGAATAATTGTTAATTTCTGGAATCTCATTTACGTCTTCTTGTGTAAAGACTGACAAAAAATAGTCATTAAATAGAGAACACATTTCCAGTTCGTTATCCGTCAGCTGTCCATTCCCAATTTTCAGAGGTCCTACCTTTTCCCTCACCTTCGTCCTGTACACTTGAAAGAACCCTTTTGGATTAGTCTTTGATTCATTAGCAACCTTAATCTCATAGTCACGTTTAGCCTTTCTAATCCCCTTTTTTACTTCTCTTTTCAACTGAACATATTGGTCAATAAGGTTAACATCTCTTTTGATGCGCCTATAAATTCCTCTTTTCTCCCCTAATAAATGTTTTAGCCTCCTGTTAATCCATTTGGGATCGTTATTATTTGACCTAAATTCTCTCTGGGGAATAAACATACTCTGTGCACGTTGTACATTATTAAGAAACAAATCATAAACGCAGATCCCATCGTAATCGTTAGCTAGATTACCCCAGTCGAGATTAGACAGGTGTTCCCTAAGTCCAATATAATCGGCAGAACGAAAATCAGGAACTTTTACCGTATTATCCCTATTCTCGTACTCCCATGTAATATTAAAAGTAATGGATTTGTGATCACTAGCTCCAAGCTCTTCAGTGATCTCCAGATTATTTACAAGAGTTTGTAGAAGCCGTTGTTCTGGTTGAAGTTGTTGGATATACAGATAAGTGATGATTCCAGGATTCTTCGGTATTGAGTGTTGTCTTCTCTGGCGATGAGTCTTGCGTTTCTGTAGTTGATTAAATGGTTGTGTAAATTTCGGTGTTGAACACAGGCATTTCTTGAGTCGTCAGATCTGCCTGCGTACTGGTGTTCTGAAATGCGTGTTTGGAGGTCTCTGGATGTTTCGACGACGTATAATTTGCTGCAGTTGAAGTTGTATATCCAACAACTTCAACCAGAACAACGGCTTCTACAACATAGCTGAACCTATTGCCAAGAAACTTCTTCAACGCTCGATTAAGCCCACTGCGTGGGCGAAACGTTGTCAATAAAGGATCACATTACGTATACTACTTATGTTTATTTTTCCAACGCTATCCCACATAGAACTCAAGAATGGAACACTGCAGGTCCTTTAAGTCACACAAGGTTTTAAACTATCACACTACCTTGAAGACTGTCACATGCAGCATTCTCCACCTGACCCAGCATTCTCCACCTGACTAAATCTTATAAATACTCAATTACTCTTTTTCCAGGTAGATCTGTCTGTGACTCGATAAAGCCCACTGCGTGGGCGAAACGTTGTCAATAAAGGATCACATTATACTGCTTATATGTTTATTTTTCCATAAGAAAGGAGGAACACTACAACAGGCCTGTTGGCCCATACTAGGCAGGTCCTTCACAATCCGTCCCACTAACAGAATATTTGCTCAACCCAATTTTCAATGCTACCCAAGAAATAAGCTGCCCCTAATGCCATGACATGTCAGTGGCTCTCCTTGCACTCAATTTACATTGTAACTACCGATACCTATGTAATCTGCAATCTGCAATGAAATAATAATTCTATTTACTCATGTGCGAGTCCCACTCAAATCCAACCCCTCTCACTCATAAATTTATCCAACCTAAATTTGAAACTACCCAAGGTCCTAGCTTCAATAACCCTACTAGGCAGACTGTTCCACTCATCAACTACCCTATTTCCAAACCAATACTTTCCTATATCCTTTCTAAATCTAAACTTATCTAACTTGAATCCATTATTGCGGGTTCTCTCTTACCTGGAGTTTACCTGGAGAGAATTCCAGGGGTCAACGCCCCCGCGGCCCGGTCTGTGACCAGGCCTCATGTTGGACCAGAGCCTGATCAACCAGGCTGTTACTGCTGGCCGTACGCAGTCCAACGTAAGAACCACAGCCTGGCTGGTCAGGTACCGACTTCAGGTGCCTGTCCAGTGCCTGCTTGAAGACAGCCAGGGGTTTGTTGTGGACCTGACTTAACTAGAGTGGTGGACCTGACTTAACTCAGTGGTGGACCTGACTTAACTCAGTGGTGGACCTGACTTAACTCAGTGAAGACGTGTCTTGTGTGCTCTCTGTCAATCTGAAGAAGATGTCCTCTCTTGAGCTACTCTACCAGCAGCTGAAGGAAGAACTGAGGGTAGCTAAGCTTGAGATACAGCGACTGACTGATGAAAACAAGAGGATTCGTAGTAATCCTCCTGTTGAGAATCCTCAAGCCAGGAAAGGAACCTGGACAGTGGCTAAAACGCATGGGACAAAGTTAAGGCTCAAGAGGACGGGTGGAGAGGTAGAAACAACGAAGACCCAGGAGAATGTTGTGGAAACATCGAACCCATTCTCCGTGCTACCCGATAACATAAGAACATAAGAAAGGAGGAACACTGCAGCAGGCCTGTTGGCCCATACTAGGCAAGTCCTTCACAATCCATCCCACTAACAGAATAATTCCCCAACCTAATTTTCAATTCTACCCAAGAAATAAGCTTTGAAGATTCTATTAACTCAAGTGCGAGTCCCACTCAAATTCAACCCTCTCACTCATGAATTTATCCAACCTAAATTTGAAACTACCCAAGGTCATAGCTTCAATGACCCTACTAGGCAGGCTGTTCCACTCATCAACTACCCTATTTCCAAACCAATATTTTCCTATATCCTTTCTAAATCTAAACTTATCCAATTTGAAACCATTATTGCGGGTTCTCTCTTGGAGAGATATCCTCAAGACCTTATTTATATCCCCCTTATTAATACCCATCTTCCACTTATATACCTCGATCATGTCTCCCCTCATTCTTCGTCTTACAAGTGAATGTAATTTAAGAACATAAGAACATAATAATGGAGGAACACTGCAGAAGGCCTACTGGCCCATACAAGGCAGGTCCTTATCAAAACCACCACTACCTAAGAATTTACTCCTGTACTCAACACTAATCAAACCCAGCCCCTCCCACTCATATATTTGTCCAATCTCTTTTTAAAGCCACCCAAGGTCCTAGCCTCTATCACCCTACTCGGAAGATTGTTCCACGCATCTACAACTCTGTTCGAAAACCAGTACTTGCCTATGTCCTTTCTATGAATGTGAGTCGACTTCTGGGAGCGTCACGACGAAAGACACAAAGAAGTAAGAACATAAGAAAGGAGGAACACTGCAGCAGGCCTGTTG